>WTSP01006892.1:0-82669 GCA_025331215.1 Actenoides lindsayi | reverse complement strand
TTTACCTTTTTCTGATGTTAGGTTATATTTTTATAAGAAAATCTCTCAAGAGAAGCTATTACTACAGGACTATGAAATGTTTCAATGTAAAAAAAAAATAAATTAAAAAAAACAAAAAAACAAAAAAAAAAAAACCAAAAAAACCTATTAAAAAAGCAAACCCTGAAATTCTATTCAAAGTTTACTTTAATGAAATTGCTTTTTACGACAAATTAGCTATTTTACAAGTTGATGCTTTAAGACATGAAACTGTCCTTTAGGTATGGATAAATATATACAAAACCTAGCTCAATAAATAGAGCCTTATGAATTTTTGTAGGCTTATGTTGCATAATATTATTCTATTGCAGGCCAGCATCTGACATGACTACACAGTCTAGTACCTTCCCTGCAGATTCAGGGAGGTCCTGCAAATGGTGGGCCTTTTTTAATCTAGTCACTACCAATTACTAGGTTAAAATAGGCAGCAGCTTGGGGCTAAAAAGTTTTGGAATAGCTAAAGAAACAATGAGTACACTTTTCAAATTTATTACACTTCATAGACAAAGTCTTGCTTTCACCTGGGTAAATAAGAAAACAGTGCATAAATATGAGAGTGTGTTTGTACATAAATCTGCAGTTTATTTGAAACCTTCAGAGCATCTAGGTGTACTAATTTAATTTATATTCTACCATACAGGCGGCAGAATCACAAAACCATAAGTTATTAACTCGGAAAGAAAAGACGATGGAAAATATTTTTTGGTCGGTGACAAGTCTTGTCACACTGAACACGAAATTAATTTGTCTGCAGCATTAGAGCCCACACCAAGATGCAGGTTCCACCTTTTTGCAGGAAAGAGTTAGGAGCCAGATGATGCACTGCATCCATGCCTCGTCCTATGCATTCGAGGGCACCTCACAATCAAATTAAATGTACAGCTTCAGTAACGAAGACCATGCCTAGCTAAAACAAATGAGACAAAGCTGAGGTTTGAAAACTGCTATCATGTCTGCATCAACTGCTGACACAAGGAAGAATTAGGATCCAAGGGGCATCATAATTAAAGCACTCAGGCTTCTAATCGTCTTGACGCGTTACCTCTGAAACAGAAAAGCAGCAACGCTCTCTGAAACCTGGTTTTGTGCCTCATTCTTCTGTGGTCACAAGCCACTCAGCTTAACTAATGTAAGAGAGGATCTTCAAGAGCTGCTTGCTCATCCCTGAAAGGACAGATCTGAAGGTATTAGCTCCACCAGGAATGTGGGCTGAGAACAGCAAACTTCACTTGTGGTGGCAGAAGTCATTTGTATGATTTTAGAGTCCTGGAATTGACCCTTTTGTAGCCTCCTACATGAACTCCTTGAGAATATATTAGAATAGGCATCAAATTGAACAAGTGAAGCCTGGTAGATATATAGATATATATATATATGTTTAAGTTTAGTAAAGATGGTTACTTGGAACCCCCTTATAGCTGTGTGATTATCTACTTATACAAACAGCCTCTAGAAAAACCCTTCCCTGAATACAGTGACAAGAATATGTGAGCTCTCCCATGAAAAAAAAAAGAAGAATATTTTGAGTTGAAAGAAATCCCATTTTATATTATTCACATATGCTCTTTACAACCTCAGCTGGCAATAGCCCATCTGCAGGGATTCTGAACAGATTATTTCCCTATCTTCAAGGAGAGAATAGAGAAAAATGTAAAACACAGACACAGTTTAATAACTGCGTGCACCAGACAGGGAAACTACTTTGCTTATTTTCATTCGAAAAACTATTTACATTTGTGCAACAGAAAAAAAAAAAAGTTATTTTGGATGAAATCTAGAGAAAGCAGCACAGTAACTCCACTGAACATAACTCTTTCCACAGTACTCAATCCCCTCAAAGACATAGTGAACGATAATTTAGATGTATGGCATGATTAATATAGTCTGATCCAAAACATGACTTTTAATACTGGCACAGTATTAAACACTGTCAGCATAACGAATATTAGTGCAGAACACAAAGCCCCATCTCTTCTGTTAAATGGCCACAGGCTGCAGTATTTGAAAGAGTGAAACTACGATTTCATATTTCAGTTTTCTTGATTTTAAATAATTAAGTATAAGGTGCATTTTTTTTTGCCTGTTTAGATTCCCCATGCCAATCATCAAACAGTTGCGCGCCACTTACATTTCCTTTTTGCCCAATTGTGTTTCCAGCACAGTGAGGACTAATTTACTTTTCAAATTTTCCTCTATTACCCACGGTCTCTATTCTACAAAATAAGGTTCAGAGTTAAGAGCTGGTTCAAGTGCTTTTGTCCACTTGGGATCCATCCCTCCAAACCCTCTTCCCAGGAAGAAATACTGACTCTTTGGCTCACTTATGTTTATTTTCCTCAAAAGCAACAAGAGTTTATGACGGGGCTAGAAGACCATTTGTGAGAGACAGGATATTTTCATGTATAAAGGCAAAAAGAGAGCTCTGCAGCAGAACTGTGTGGGATATACCTACCCTTGGGTGCCCCTCAGCCTGGCTGAAGGAGGACTCTTTGGTGGCTTTGAGTTCCCCCAGGTAAAAAAGCATCTTAAATCTCAGCCATAAGTCTGGCCTCTTGCACTTACATTTTAAATGTGGAAGCACTTTTTGAGCAAGGTCCAATAGGTATGATTTGCTGTTTCATATAGAAAAGAGATGCTATTTCTCTAAACACCATGAAAGTACTTTCATTTAAGACTTTTGGAGACCAAAACCACAGCAGGTTGCCTATAATCTGCCTTAGATGTGAAAGATTTCTGTTATTCATAGCGCAGAGGTAGCAGCAGCTGACAGCATTGTCTGAACCAGTGGACTAACAGTATGAATATAGAAAATTATGGATAATGGGAAAGCAGTTCTGAAATCCAAGAGAGATAATAACCGTTAGTGCTTGTGGCAGATCAGAGGTATAGCTCAACAAATGTTGAGCTGAATTGATTTTAACACAAACAGACAATAGTAGGGGCCAGAGTTTTAGTGGAATTTAAGCATCTAAAGGTGCAGATGGCCACACTGCTGCATTTATATGTGCCTAACTACAATTGTAAACAGCTGGAGGTAGGAAACTTCGAGCTTTTAACAATACTACTAATCACCTACATACCTTTAGAAATCTGGCCTTATCTAATAAGTTAAGAGTATTTCACCTGCAATCTGTTTCTCTTGCTTTATTCCCATCTAAATGCCAGCTCAGAAATAAAGCTTTTTCACTGATTGATACATTACTGAAAGTGTGGTTCAAGGCTCTGCTTGGAGAGGAAAAAAAAACCCACCAGTCTGAAAACAGTACTGTTCTGGGTGAGAACTGTATGTAAAAAAAAGTCTAGAGTACAGAGCCTTTACTCACAAACAGCACCTCTCAAACACGTCCATTAGACTAGATGCACATTAGCAGTATGACATTAAAAAAAAAAAGAAAGAGAATGGATTTCTGCCTGTGGATCACTGGTATTTATGCAGTATAACTCCAGGGAAGTATGGCAGCACTGGTTTCAGCTGCAGTTCTCTATATGAAGGAGAAAATGTATTTTAAAGCTGCATTAACCCTCTCAGCCATTCCATTTTCTAAGCACAGCCTCTGTGCTCACTGAGGGATTTCATAATATATATCCTTCCAGTCAACCTTTTTCTTTTTTTCCTCCTTAGGATGTTCTTAAAATGGCAAGACCTGTGTGTCACAAAAACATGACCCATCTTTACCCCTTCAGTAAGAAGGTTCTGTTTTGTACCTATCATTTACTTTGTCTTTGAAATGTTTTTCTGCAGTCAATGTATCATTGTTAAATGCTTTCTATGCAACAGATGGAAATATGAAATGACAACTGGAAATGTAAAGCCTGCACTGACTCACACACAATTAAGGAGGTATTTAAAGAGAAGTAGCTTGACAGTATTTGGAAAGGAAAATCAGCTTTAGCAGGAGTGTTCCAGTCTGGTACTTGTTTTGGGCCAAAAAAAAAATAAAAAATGCATATGCCTTTGAATATGTCTCTGTAGAAATATTCTTCATCCTTAAATAAAAATTAGCCATAAGATTAGTTTATATAAAAATCTTATCCGAAAGGGAAGGCCATTTCCCTTCTTATTAACTTTTTATTTGCTTTATTTTTCTACTTCACAGAGTAGGTTCCAGAGGAACATTTGATTAATTTGTGCTGTCTGCAAGTCAGGCTTTTAACCTCTGGGAAAGCTCTAAACACTTTAAAAGCTTACAGCCTTAAAACGGATTGTCAAAGTAAACTTAAACTAAATAGAGGTCAACAATCTAAGGTTATTTTAGCTTTTGCAGGGAGAACGGATGCTCATTGGAAAGACTAGTTTTCCTAGGCTGGTTACACTTATTCAGTTATCCATCTGCTCTTTGAATACAGAGCACCCCTTGCTGTTTGAACGCACTACTACTACTGGAAATTCAATACAACAGTTATAGCATCCCAGGAAAAATACACTGCAAACCTAATAGATTTGTAGATTCTCGGAGAAGACTGTGCTGAGAGCCATGTGACTCTGTTAGCTCCACGCCACACAGCCTATGTGCTTTTGAAGCACAGACTGTTTCCCCAACTTTTGTTCTTAACAGCAATTCCACGCAGAAGAACATTCCTGCTTTGACACAGAACGTGCAGTTACACTGAATGCTGTAACCTGAAGGCAGGTCTCATCTCGGCGTTAAAACTGCTCTCAAGGAATATAGTCTTTGTTCTGGTTTTCCCTCCCCTCCCTGTCTTCAAGCTGCAGCCAAGAGACCTTCAGTTATTATACAGTTTTCTTCCTCATTTCCTTGGGAACACGTTGCGCGGAAACAATCAAAATGAGATAAAAATAAGTGTGTTTTACACATATTCTACCCAAAAAAATTTTTTTTACAGTGCAAATTAGGAAGAACCATCGTTTCTCATTGTAAAACAGCATTAGAACCTGCATGTTAATGAAAGACAAAAATCTTACTTTCCAAGGGCAAAGCATTCCAGTTTAACAGACGAGCCCTTCGCTGCATATGTTGTTTCTGGAAAACGTACTTCGATCTTTGGTTCATACTCCCCCATCACACCTGTTGAACATCAAAACAGCTAGCACTCCAGTTGAGCCTCAGACCTGTCTAGTACAACAGAATTTCAGTGTAAAAGAAAGCCTGGCACGAATTATCGCAGAGCCTTACGTTCCACCCATGGCAATCAACATGTGATGTCTACGGAGCAGGTGTAGCCTGCTGGGTGAAATTCAACCCCTCGTTGAAAGCTTCTGTTAGCTCTAAATTCCATGTGTTTCAGAGTTGGAAGAGCACAACATTATACAAGCTCTATGCGTATAGGTGTGTCACACCTGTGCATTAAGGTTTTTGAGATAACTCACAGTTTGCACCTCTTAAGAGGTGTTAACACAATGCCTTTAACACTGGTCACTTCACTGAGTGGCCACTTTTCAGGACACTGAATAGATTCGGTGTGCAAGAGAGAATTTTGGAATTCTGTGTCTTAGAACTCCTTTAAAACATCCAAACATGAGCTCCAAGTTTTGAGAAAAGGCTGATGTAATCAGACATAATGATCACATTTGAAAATCTGGCTGAGCATCTGATAAAACACAGATAATCCATTATCAGTTTAGGGCAGATCCTACACTGAAAATGAACTGATTCTTATTTTCTATTTAACAGGGTTCTGGTTAATATCACATGTGCAATTTGCACTGTTGCCTTGAAGGATGTCTGTATAGGTCCCAACCCAGAGGCCAAAGTGAATGGGGGAAGATAAAGAGACAGAGAGCGAGTCAGAGTAAAGAAACAAAGCAGGGTGATGAAAAAGAGCAAATCATCAGAAAAGATTTTGAGCATTTACACTCCGTTTGTACCAAATTATTAACTTCTCAGCTATGGAACTATACGTTTGTTTGGAGTAATCCATTTGAATATAGATATAGTGGAAGTCTTCTATAATGCACAATTGAGTTTTATTTATCCTAGAAACATAACTCTAAACTGACTTTTGTTACCGATCGCTGCTACTGCTTTGCAAACAGTACAAGGATATTGAAATTTAGGTGAGCAAACTTACAAAACAAACTTTGTGTAAAGATTTCCCAGGTATGTATTTCTCAGTGTGAACATTTAATTAGAAGTCTTGCCAGAAAGGTATTTGTATATGTGTGGGTGAGTTTCTCACCTCAATGACTCGCTTTGAAACAGCTTTCCAGATTTGCTATTTGAGCTATATCTACATTATAAATTTAGAAGTCCTTGCCAGGTTTAAACCTCAACACAGGCATCCATAAGATGAAGGATATTAACATACCGTTTGACATCCTCTTGCTGCTTTTCAATGATACTGAGCGCCGCTTTTTTTGGCATACGTTTATCATAACATCCCTGTGCTGACCGTTGAAAAATCTCAATGCTGTGGACCGTGTCCCACCCCACAACATTTTACTGGGAGCCTTTTTCCTTCCACGAGGACGTATCCACTTCCAAGAGGTGGATCTGTTCCTGTGGCACCTGCCCTGGGTGACCCTGCTCCGGCAGAGGGGTTGAACTCGATGATCTCCAGAGGTCCCTTCCAACCCTTAACATTCTGTGAGATGGACCGGCTGGGATTACACTGCGTGTTTACAGCCAAGCACGCCCAGGTAACTTACCATCGTTGCGGAGAGTGAGAGGAGTGGGTGGCCCCCGCACGCTTTGCTCTGCTTTGGCGTTCGTGACCACGCAGGTGTAATTGCCCACATCCGACGGCTCCACTTTGGCGATGTACAGATTCCCCGTTTCTTGTGAAACAAAGCGGCGACTATCTTCCTGAACAGATAAGGTATTATTGTTGAAGACCCAGGTGTAGGACAAGCCTAGAAAACACCAGACACGTATCATGCATCCTTTCCAGTATAATCTGTTTCCCGTTAGTGCTTAAGTGCAATATTGCCAGTTGGAAGAACAAGTCAGTTACAGGGTAAACCACTGGGGATGCGCAAATTAGCAAAGGCAAGGTAAGCATTGCTTTGGTTTTAAACTCATTTCAAGCCACTTGAGAAGGTCACAAAAGTTTTCGTCCCCTGCTACTTTTCATTTTCCTGCTCAGCTTATTTTTAAGTAGGAATGGCAGTTCCGCAACACCATGAGAAAGCTGGTTTAGAAAATAATTTCTATTTCTAACGCTCTTCCTCTGAACATCCAGAGAGCCAGTTGCTGGTCACAGTGTTAACAGCTCCTTTTTTCACTCTGAATATGGAAAAAAGAAGCAGGTAACACAGAGTTCTTTCATCAGAATATGGGGGAAAAAAGCAGGTAACAGAGTTCTATCATCAGATTCTTATGAACGGAGGAGCTCGGTTGCATACAAATATTTTGGAGCTTATTGAACATTTGATCCAACTGCCCATTTGACCCTTCTGCTCATCTACCACACTCACATCTGGTTTGTGCTGCTTGTCCTACTCTACCTTCCTAGCCCACTCCTGCTGTTTTATTCCATATAGTGCTTCACAACACACCCCCTAATAACATATCGCTATAGTCTTAGCAATTTAAAATGAATTTATTTGACTGGCCCACTGTGGAAGAACAGATGTCTATACCAGCTTACCATCCGGGGACCTTGCTTCTCAGAAGGGCTTTTTGGCCAAGCCTCGTTCCACAGCCATCAGGACCGCAGCGAGTGGGTTCAGCGTTTATAACCCAGCGTGCTGCCAGCCCCGTGCCGCGGCTGCTCCGCGGCGCTGCCGGCACCCGGCAGCCAGAGCAGGACTGAAATTCCGTCTTTAATAAGGCACGGTAAATCAGAAGTTTCAAAACCTACCAGTTTAGCTCTCCTTAATTAAATGCATAATTCATAAGCTAACAGTGTTCTGCCAACAGCTTCATTTTTACACATTTCCCCCATCAACAATCCCATTTGAAAGGGATTATTTACGTTTCTTTCCCCCCCCCTTTGGTTACAACACGGGTACAGTATGATAATAAGTCTGCAAACTCCACTAGTTTTGTAGAGTTTTATGTTATCGTCTTCTAACATTTTAGGACTCTCATTAGAAATGATGCATCTCCAGGGAGCAATCAATGACACTTTCTACACTTGGCTAAATCCTGCAATAGGCTCTGTTTTGCTACAGCTTAATGATAAACTTCTTTTTTTTTTTTTTATTTCTGATGTACATTAAGCCTAGAAGATGCAACAATTCCTAAAATAGTGTCATACAACACACATATGCCCATACACACATGATAAAAGTACCATGCTCTCACATTTGCATGCTCACATACTTTTAGGTACCTGGTTAAGCCTTTATTGAAAGAAAATAAAAAAAACCTGGACTCGGTTGTTTTTTTCCACAGGGAGGATCAGCCTATAGCTAGATATAAGTGATGTAGCCACGACCTAATAGTCTTCCAGAGACATGCTATATAGAGACTATGTTCCTGGCTCAGGCACAGAGTTTGATGACTATAGTCTGGCTGGATAAACAGATCGAAATGACTGGTGTTGTCAAAACTCTGTTTTCAACTCGTATTTTATTTACTATAGAATGGTTTGAGTTTTGAAGTTCTCTAACATGCAAGTTGGGAACTGTAAAGAAAATGCTCAAGATTGGCAGGGTCAATACCGTTTAATTGAACATAGGTTAAAATATGTTATAAACTTGGGATCTCCATGGAAGAAATAGCTTGGATCTGCAATCTCCTGGTTCCACAAGAATACCTGATGGCTGGTGCCCTGATGTCCCTTTCATGACACCTGCAACCCTTGCTGCTTTCCTCCTCACAGAGACCTACACAAAGGCACATATGGGCTTATGTGCAACAAAATTACCCTGAGTGGTTGAACCTGACGGTTGGATGCCCACACTTCCATGGCAGGATGGTGTATCTAATGAGAAACTGGAGGTGAGATGATAGGAAAGAGAGCTTGGAGATTTTTTTTTTCAGCTCTAGTGATGGCAATGTGAGGGCTGAAGAGAGCACAGATCCACTCACAGGGCACCCCCATACCTGCTAATACCCAATGGATGTCCACAAAGGACCTTTAAACCACCCTATGGCATGCAATCAAGAAACAGATTCCTGCTGTAGGACCTGGTGATGCAGCTAAATTCTGTGTAGGACAGGGTACACGAATCCTAATAAAACTCTATTAAAAGCAACTTTATGCTACACAGACTTTTTCATGAGGTCAGTTTCTGAATTAATTAATCAGTAAAAGAGAACCAGTCCTTGTCTGTCCTGATTTCAGTTCTCCAGGGGGTTCCAGTTGACTTCATCTCCTGAAGTTTCTGTTACTCTCTCCCTGTCTGTACTCCACCACTGCCTTAGGGCCTCTCGATCAATTTTCCCATTGTACAGGCTCCTCCTTTTCATTTTTAAATCCTTTTTTTGCCCCCCAGTATAAAGGATATAAACACTACCACTTCTTCATCATCACCAATCCTCAGGCCACACTTGCCCAGAGCCTAATTCAGCTCCACTAAACTCTGTAGAAACCCTCATTTTAATTGACTTCAATGGGAGTTGGATGAAATCTCAAGAGGAAGGAACCAAACTTTGGAGATAACTTTTTTTTTCTCTTCTAAGGAACAATACCAGCAGTCTGCTCCTTTACACAATATCTTTTCTTAGAAAGTTAAGTGACAACATCAATAGATGTAATAGGCTAGAAAAATCTAATATCGTGTTATAAAAGATGCAACAATTACATAAATGTTTTAATTGTGAGTCACTTTGACTAAATCAGATGTGTAGCAGACCCACCGAATGAGCAAAAGCCCCATGATATCACTTTTGGGGTTACATTCATTCACTTGAGTAAACCAGCAGCTGGGAAGAGTCTGGGAAAGGTAACACTGAACAGAAGGTAGCAGAAGCATAGAAGGGAAATTATAAAGAATAACCTGCTAATGAAGTATAGCTTAAATGAACCTGAAAATTGCTGCTGCCAGCTATTTTATGGAAGAACAAATAAAGCTACAATTATTTTTTAGGTTTGGGAGTTGGTTTATTTTTGTTTTCCATTTAACCACAGGATTTCTGAGCAGTTGGGATCACACTTCAATATACTTATGACAGTCTCAGAACTATTGAATTTCAAAGACTGCTATGAAAGGGCTTTAGTCTAAAAGGTCTTCCACAAGCCTTAGCCATTCTCAGCACCAAAGACTTTTGTGGGCTCCCCCTCCCTCATTTCATTTTTCCTTTGTGCATGGGCCTGTGACTTTCCCTCTGGAGTAACCACTTTTTGTATGATGTTGAAGATGAATCAACGTACCTGAAGCAAGGGAATATATTTTTTTTTTCTATACCAGACAAACTAGCCCAATTTTCCTATTGTTCTTTTCACTATAGTTATTGTGTGATGTTTTAGAAAAATAAATGTGTGAGGTAAAACTACAGAGAGGGGCATAAGGGAGAGAAGATGCTGGGCAAAAGAGCCCTTCCAGATCCTCATGGATCACAGGTTGCTGCCGTGTGGTATGAAGCGAGTTGGAAAAATTTTGGATGGGTTCTTGCTCATTGGTGCTTTAGATATGGACCAAACCAGTAGAATTCAGACCCAGATCGTGTTTGGGATTTTTTTGTTGTTGTTTTCCATTAACTTTTGAAATATGTCTCTTAAAATAAAAGTTGAGTTTTTCCAAAGACAGAGGAAAGCTAAGATTTATCCCTAGGTTACAAAAAAGTTCTATTAACCTCATGAAGCTTCATACCAAGAGAGAACCCCTGATATCTGGACCTACAAATAAGAAAATTCAGAGTGCTATGAAGGTTTCAGGATTTAGTTCAGAAAAAGTAATAATAAGATATCACTCATATAATTTCTACCCACAGTTTTTTTAAGTATAACACTTATGCGTCAAGGTGTTTTCTACGACAAGCTTTGAAAACACTGATCACTTTCAGGTAATTAATTTTTTTTCATTCTAACTCTGGCATAATGAATATCACAGCTCTGCTCTTTGTCACATGCACAACTGATTGGTCTCAGCACAAATTAGCACTGAGCACTCAAGGATGACATTTGCTCTCCAAAGACAGTGATCCCAAAGCTGTTACTGCCTCTGTGAGAAGATGCCCTGGAGACCACAGACCTGCCTTTACTTCCAAGGAGCTACATGTCCATGGAAGCATCATTGCAGCAATGGAGACTTCATCATGCATGTGCCAGAGCACGAGCTATTTTGTCAGTGCTGCAGGGTGGGTTTGGGTTTGTTTAATCTACGCACTGTCAGTCTCCCTTCTCACTCCAGAGACCCCCAAGAGGAGTTTAACTTCACCTGACCTTCCAACCAAGCAAGTCCTGAGCTTGGCCAGTTAGGAGAGTGTTGTCTATGCCTGTCAGCCATGAGCACATCCTTTCAGAGCACAGCTGAGAATCATTCCTGATATACTACTCCAGGAACTAGAACATTTTGGTGCTTTCCTCAGCCCAAACAAATTCAAATCAATGTTGCTCCTTCTGCAGAACAGCTACAGGCTGGTCTCAAGGAGGACACTCTCCCAGCTCCTCCCAGAGCTGGCAGGAAAGGTTTAAAGATTCATAGAAGCACTGAGCAGTAGGAGCAGAGAGAAAGACTCTAAATCCACGACTAAGGCACTTCAGCTGAATAAAGGGAGATACACTTCAAACCTTCACTTTAAATTTATGCATTTTATCAAGTAGACTGCTTAATACAAAATGCAGAAACCACCTGAGGCAGAAGTCTAAGCCCCTTTAACATAAAAGGCAGCACTGCTTGACCCAGCCTGTCCTCTCCACACACCCATTCTCCTATACCCTGCTCTCAATGCATAATGCCTTCCCCACACTTCTTCTGGATGGGAATGTTTCCCCCACCCATATGCTGAAGACTTGACTAAGCAGGTCCACAGGGCTCCTACCTTCTTGTGAGTGCTTTGTGTTTTTAATGTAGCCTTCGAGTAGTCATGTCAGCATAGAGAAGAGCCTACAGACTCAGCAGCCCAGCTTCAAAGCCTGGCAGCTCTTCCACACAAGGAAATGCAAATGCACAGTGATCCTGCTGCTCCTAACAAGATTAGCAACTTCCTTCAAGCTCTGCAGGGAGCCAGCTTGAAGAGAACAGGCCTTCTATCAGGCTTCACTCCTGAACAACACAAATGAACAACAGTCCACCCCACAGCCTTATGTCAAGCAGTACCATTTAGGCAGTAGCTTCTTAATCACGGTCAGGTCAAGCTCATCTATAGTTACAGGAATTAAGGCTTCTTCAAGCTTTCTTCCTACGTGCATTTTTTCTGTCTCCTAGCCCTCTACATAACACTATTTTTTGATAATACTACATGTTGATTACATGGGGGGGGGGGGGGGGGGGAAGGAACAGCTGACCTAAAGAACTTCAGCTACAGAAGAGACACAGCTCTGAGAAAGAAATAGAGTTTACCTTCCCACCCCTGCACTCTAGAGCCTCACTAACAAGCAGAGGAAAGCCACACGCTGAACTTTATAAGGTGTGTTAATGAGACTCATAAATAACAACAGCGGAGGCTGGAGAGCAGCTGCTGCATAAATAGGCAAGGAGGGGCTAGATGAGCAAAGGAAGGGTTTGGTCAGGTAATACAGAGCAGCTTTGCTCTTAAAAGTTATTATAGGCTGTGGATTTTTAATTAACTGTAGCAGCTTTTTAGCATTTTGCTTGATTTGAGATATAAGCAGCATCTTTAAAAGTGGGTTTTGGTTGATTTTTTTTTTTTTCCCATTCTTGTGTTTGACCTTTATTAAAGATGTAAAGGTTTGTTCATAGTAATACAGAGTACATTCTCTTTTGGTGGTTTTTTTTTTCTTGTAGTCTAGCTTTAACAAAAATCTATAAGGCTTTTGTTGTCTAAGATTTACTTTAAAGTTGATGTGGAAGCTGCTGGAGCAACTTTTCTGTAATTTCTTTTCTTGTTGTTTATCATAAAATTGCATGATATGTTCTCCACCCCTTATTAGAATGAAATTACTTTTTTTCTCTTGTATAAGAAAAAAATAAGCTGTTAGTGTAGTCTCAGTTAAGAAGTGTGTGTACCAAAAAGGGGTAGCTTAGCTGTTCTTGTCACCTATATCAGAAAACTAAGTTTGGTTAAGCTTTGAATGTGTTAAATATTTATGAATGTGGAAAAGTATTTACAGAATGTGAAACAGCTGAGTGGCTTAATGATACCTTTAGAGTTTGCTTTCCTATGAGCCTAGCAAAAAGTTTAGCCTCAGAGTGTTTGGGGGAAAGAGATAAATATGCTTGGCAATGTGTTATCTCCGTAGGAAGAGGTAGAAATAGAAGCAAAATACTTCTCTAGATACCACTGATAGTTGAAATACTTCTTGAGCTCTCGTTCTACTTACCTCTTGCTACTTAATGTTATATGGAAAGAAACTTCAATTAATAGACTCCTTTCTTTCTGAGATTCTGGCTTTTCTGTTTCTTCTCTTGCTAGAAGCAGCAGATACAGACTTTCTAGGCTGGTAGGAAGGCAGGAGGCTTTACCTAGTGCATCCTATTCCCAAATAACTATACTAGGGACAGCTGCTTTCAACAACTGCTGTACAGAAGCTTCCTGATTTTCTTCAAGTCAAAGGAAAACAAAGCCAGTAACCATCAGAACCATGTTCCTCTTCCTTCTCTGTGATGTGTGGGTAAGGCCAGGTCTGTTAAGTGCCTCATCCTGGGGAAAGAAGCAGCTGGTCCACAGGAAGGAGCGCCTGAATGGTTGTATCCATCTGCACTGGCTCCCTTGGGTGTCTTTTCAATGCCATGGATAATTTCTCTTCAAGAGCATAGTCAGTGTTTTCTACCTGGACAGTTAACCTCCATTTCCTGGTAAGTGCTCACATTAGCAAAAAGTCTGCCTTGGTTATAGGCTCTCTCTAGGAAGTGGAAGAGGAAATTAAAAGAGCAATTTTGTTTCCTAGTGTACAGGGCATCTTATTCAGCTTGTTTTATCCTCCTCATGTGAACGTTATATCCTGCTGGTGTGGCGTATCTTCCAAATTCCTTGGTATCCTGTCACATTTAGAGCATTGTGCTTGTAATGGAAGCTGTATGCTAGGGTTTCAATAGAAGAAAAACAACTAAATATACTCTCTCATAATAAAAACAGCTTCCCAAAGCAGCCTGAGATAGTACATGTCTTACCATAGTTCACACCATGTACTTCACCCCCCTGGCATGCAGTTTTGGATTATAACTAGAGTGTGCATGGATGACAAAAGAGCTCAGTGTCTGCTCTCTAGAGACTTGTTATTTCAGATAATGTGGGTTTTAGGCCTGTTGGTCAACAGCTCACATCTGTAGCTTAAGAAACACCGTGGCAAAGGCTTTGTCCAAGGATACCATTTTTGTCAGGTCAATTAATCTGGGGTGAACTCACTTGTTTAACTATTTATTTGTTCTGAATGTTTTTCTTCTACTCATTTCTATTTGTCAAACTGTAATTTTTTTACCCTACAGCAAGAGGAAAATATATAGCTTACTGACTCAAGGATGGATGTGTTGTCTTTCTGTCTGTCCCACTGATACATTTCAGGAACTCGTTCAAGCCTTTTCTGCCCTTAAGGACCAGGTTTCACTTCATCTCCTTCATTATATACTTCTTTCATAAGGCTGTAAACACTAAGTGAACTGACATTTCCTCTCTGTTCAAGACTTGCGGGCTTTAAATTGATTGATGGGTTTCTCTACATCTCTGATATACTTCATCCTTCTTTATAGATCACTATTTACCTCCTCACGGGAATTTGTCTTATAACTTTGTTTCTTTAAGAAGAATTGAGGGGGACATTGATAAGGGCAGGACATTGGCACTCGCGCACAGAAATCTGCAGCTCCTGTGGGTGTGTGGTCCCTCTGGCCAAAAGCAGGACATGAGCTGTTTAAAAACTGCTGATTCTTCCAGGACAGGACAATTTGGTAACTATTCTATTGGTATTTCCCCTTTATTAATATCCATTTGCCTTTCCAGGATAACATTTCCAATCATCCTCAGCTAGTTATATTAGGACATCATAGTTCTTACTACTGTTTCAGTGCAGTCATCTGGCCTTTGCATCATCCAGAAAAGAAGACCTGGAGGAAAAAGCCTTATCTCTAAGAAGCAGTATGCAACAGATGCAAAGCACCCCCAAATCTATTTCTCAGAAAACTCCTTTTCATTCTTTACGTGAAGCATTGCAAATCATTGAGCAACCCAATCTCATCAGACATACTTTAATCAGGGAGTTTACCTCTCCAGAATTCCCTTCCAATCTAAATTTTTCTGACTTATGATTATCAGGACAGAGAGAATTGGATAGTCAAGCGCAGAAGAAAAATGTTCATAAAAAAATCTATGGCTTAAAATGAAGGATTCAAATTATAGCATTGACGTAGCAAGTACTAAAAGTCCAAATAGTCATTCCATTCAGACTTGAAGTGGTTTTGATGTAGAAAGAATTGCTGCTGGTTGTTCTTCTGCCATTCCATATGGGTGAAGGAGCTGAGATAACCAGTTATGTCAGAAGACAGCCTTTTAAACCTTCATGCTTTCTCTGCTTGTGTCACACCCCGAGAATGATGACATGTTCTAGTCCCTCAAGTCATCATAGCATAATATAAAAAGGCTCCCGAAGAAGTGCAAACTCGTGTCTTTTAAAGAAATGAAATCCAAATTTGTTGTAAACCCATACACTTCATGCACAAATAAATTCTGGTGCTAATCAGGCAGGGAGCTGTATAGGCTGCTTTTCCAGAGCTATGGCAGTTGATGTTCAGGCTGCAGAGAACAAGATGTTATCATACCTCCGTAATGTGGTGGAGGACCACAGAGCAGAACCACTCCTTGTCCTTCTCTGACGGATACTGTGCTTCTTGTTTTCGTTTCAAAATTTTCAAGATCTTGAGAGAGAAGGAGAAAACACGACCCAGTTATTATCTGTCAGATTTATTCCTAACTGCATTCCAAACTATGCAATGCTTGTGGAACTCAAGGACATAGTCATATATTCAATAGCGTAATATCTCAGTATGTGAATTGATGTGCTCTATGGGGAAAATAGCTTGCCCAGATGAGTATCTACTCCTTTGGCAATCATGAGGTAACTACTCATAAAGCAGTTATATGTGAACCCTGTGAGTTTGGATTTACCATTCCCAATTGCAACTCTAGCCTGTTTTTCCATGACTTTTTCTAGAATCATTTTTTAGACCTTATTACATTTATTCTGCATGAGCAGGAAAAAACAAACAAACCACATTTTCTGTTGTTTCCTTTTTCTATAGAAATAAAAAGCAGGTGTGCTCTTCTATATATACAAGTGATAATTAAACATCATCAGGACTCCCACCGAGTGTGCGTTATAATGATGCTAAAAGTTGTATTCTTAATGAGTCTGTTCTGTCCTAAAACTGGCTGTAGTAAGTGGATGAGTTTTAATTGACTTTCTCACGTTTCACTGTGATATGGGAGTACTATTGGTCTTATTTCTTTCAATTCAATTACAAAATATGGCATAATAGATGTAGTCTGAAAAATTGTTTACTTTTTGGTCCAGTTCTCATCCCAATGCAAAGACTTATTACTACTTTTGTCAAATTAGGTTGGTAAATGATTCCTTGAAATACATCCAAAATGTGTCTTAATATAATAAATAGTATCAGCATCTCCTTAAAGCTCTTTATACCATAGTGTTGTATACTGCTTGCCTTAAGCTTATTTTATTTACCTTGCTGCAGATTCTTGTTTCAAACAATTGTTCCATTTTTCATCAGCTGAACAACTACCTGATCCAGAGTTCAATAGAAAAACAGTTCTTGTTGGTCGAAGCAATAATGATTACTCCCTGTACAGGCTCAGCTATTTATGTCAATATATCAATTTTCTCCCCCTTAGTTGAACTTTACACAGTTAATTTTTCTTTTCCTCCTCTTCATCTCCTGTATATTGGTCTCCTATGAAGACATTGTCTACTCAGAGGTGACTGAATTGAATTAGGCAGCTGTAGCACCTCCTTGTGCTGTCATAGCCACAATGGATGGTACCTGTCAATACACTGGGAAAGTGTTTTAAACTCTGATGTTCTTTTAATTGCCTGCTGGCTAGATCTCTGCATTGCAGTCTGGGGGGAAAAAAGACAAGAAAAGACAACTAAAAAAGAAAAAATAAATTTAGCTCTAGTCCATCCTGTACTATTAATTGGAAGGTAAAACAGTGGATGGGTGTAATATGACTAACTAGAATTTGGATTCGTACTTAAAAGGTATTTACTGGTCCAGAGTCTGAATGTGTGAATTTATTTACCTGTTTTGAAAAGTCAGTCTGAGAAAATCTATCAGCTTGATTACATTTTTGTCTTTTCTTTGCTGTGGATCAAGTGTTTTCTGATAAGTAAAAGGCCAGCACAAAATATTTGTGTGGAAAAGTGGCCTCTGGGACAACTGTCAAGACATTAGATGGGGATTTGCTTGGCTTTTCTGGTCTGAGGCTTTGTGCTCTGGGGCTAGGTTTGAATGGAGGAAAAAACCCCAAACCTTGAAATTTCCCATTTATTATATTAAAAAAAAAAAAGATTGGAAAGGTGCAAAACATTCAGAGCTTTTAGGATTTGGGCACTAGGAAAAAAAATGGTCACAGTTTCCCTTTCCTATCACTTTCCCTGAGCTACTAACACAATGCAAATTGTGCAGTTTTCACATAAAAACAGAGTTAAAATTTAAAAACAAATAAATAAATTGGGATCTATGGAAAATATACATATTCTAACTAGTGTCTTCCAATGTTTTGTGCTATGGTAACTCAAGCCGATTTTTTTTTTTTTTTTCTGAAGACAGAATTTCACCACTTTTGAGACATGCGAGAAAGGGGGGGGGGAAGGAAGCACAGTGCAGCAGTAGCAAAAGGTTTTCATGACAACTGAGAATTAACTACGTAATATTTTACCCTGAAATTGGAATAGATTTTGGAAAGAAACAAGGTGCTAGTAGCAATTCTTAATTTAATGATACAATATGTCATGCTATCATTTTTACTCTCATTTTAGAGGCTGTATGGCTTGTCTGTGATTCTCCATTTAAACCCATGACAAGTATCCCTGACTTAAATTACGAAAAAGCAGTAGTACTAGATCTCTTATTTAATTATTTTGTCTATTAATTTATTTACTCTATTGATTATTTAATTATTTAATCTGGTGATTGCTTCATTCTTTAATCTCTTACCCTTTTACAAGTAGCAGGGCTACTTTTGATTATACGTGGGGAAGAAGTTGACTTTGCCTTTTTCAGCTACACATTTCAACCTCAAATTAAGTATCACAAATCTGTGTGCAGGAGTCTGAGCTCTTTCATAGTACGTTTAGAGTTTGGTTATACAAACTTTTCCTAATGCTGTCAAGAAGATTTGAATCCCATTATACTTAGTAAATCACCAATATAACAATAAAGTTGATTTGGAGGCACAGGAACGGCCATTTCATCTATTCTTCTGTCCCATGACAGGTACAAGTATGTGATGTCCTTCCTAACAGATACTTATTTAACCTGTTTCTGGAGACCTCTAGGGATAGATGTTTTCTTTACACTGTCCATTCCAGTGTTTAACTCTGAGGTCTTCATCACTCTGCATCTTTTAGAAAACCCCATCCCCAAAAACTTAGTAGGCTTAAATAGGCATGATCTTGCTCTTCTAGCTGAAGCTGATAGATAATTGTACACTAAGAACTTATTCGATGTGTCTGTAATAAAGAATCATTGCGTATTTAAAAGAAAAACAACTCCAAAAGAGCAAAACAAAGCAAAATAAATAACTCATTAGAGGAGTCAGTCTTACTTCTGTTGTCATCTTTATTGGACCCTTTCTCCAGGCAGGCAGCATCTCCTATGAAATATTATGACACCGCATTGAGATGGGATTGAATAATGGGTTATAAAATTGTCTATCTTTGTTATGTAGCCCAGGGTGATAAAGAGAGGAAAGACGTGGACCATCAGCAATAATGTTTCTTTTTGCCAGAAGCAGTCTTTTTGCCTAAAAGATTTGTGCATCCATTTTTTTCGCGCCACACCCCCCCACCCGTGGAGTTGTATTTTCAATGCTGAACAGCAATCTAAAATGGGTTAAATATATATTAAAAAAAAAATAAAATAACCCAAATATGAACATAAATGCAGATTCTCTACTTTGCTCTTGTTATTCTGAAAATCTGGCTGCTTCTCATGACCAATTCTCTTTGCCCTGAATGGGCATTTACACCAACAGAACACAACCACTCTGTTCTCCCAGTTACTGTTGCCTAGCACTGCTTTATAACATAACATGACATCACCTAATAAAGTAGCAATTTTGCCTGTCAAAAAGAGTCTCAAATAAGATCGCTAAGATCAGGTGTTTGGCACACATATAGGTTCCTAATATGCACTTAGGAATAGTACAACTATTTAACAGATGGTGTATTCGCTAACTTCAGTGTTTCTGCAGAGATCTATAAATAAATTAACACCTAGTTCCTTCCGTTCTTTGTCTGTATTTATCTCACTTTATGAACAACGAGTTCCCTCACTGCATTGCTCTATCTGCTGTGAGTTTTAAGAGAAAAACAACTTTTTTTTTCTTTTTTTTTCCCCCGGCATTGTTCATGTTGGCAGATTACTATTGGTATAGCACAATTAATCAGTCGGATGTGATAATGAGGTTATGGAGGCTGAGCAACATGTTCAGATGAACAAGTGATTCTTCATGGTAAAGAGTGGGAAAATATGGGCTCGGCTGTGGGCAAAGTCATCGCATTCAGATGGGAATGTTCGCAGAGCTAAGCAAGAAAGGTTTGTGCTCAGAACAAGCCAAACCTACGGTGTCATTTGGAGCTGAATTAGAGAATGACAGGGCTTCCTCTGATGTCAGGGGGAATACTGGAGGTGAAGGAGGCTTCCAGCTCCTTACCAGGTAGGAAGGGAGGACTGGGGAGAAGAGGGTTTTTTCAGCTGGTGTGGGTCAATAGTACCCTAGTGGGGTCAAGGAACTTATGCTGGCCTGTGACAGCAAAGGATGTGGCCTGTGGGTCTTCAGTGGAGATATTCAACTACAACACAAGCAGAAGTTGAGAAGAATAGTGGGTTTGGGATGAGGACAACCATCGCTGTAGCTTTCCTCAGCAGAGAGCTGCCACTGAGAGAAGGGAAGCAAACCCACAACAGTGGGTGAGGTATCTACCTGAACTGATGATCTGTGGAGACAGAAATTGTAACTGATCTACACAAACAGTTCCTGCTAAAGCGATTGTGTTAATAGGCTAATTAATAGGTTCAGCCACAAGACTTTTTTTTTTTTCTTTAGTGTTTTAAAGCTCATCTCTGGCATAATTGCTGGTTGTAGCGAGTATATCTCTTCTCATTTCACCACCACTATTCCCCTCACATCTGTTTCAGTGTTGTTTTTCGGTTGTGTTTGTTCTTTTTTGTTTGGTTTGCTTTTGGTTTTTGTTTGTTTGTTTTGTTTTAATATAAAACCACCTTGTAAGTGTTAGAGTGGTAGTTTTAACTTGCACAACAGAGTGTGTGAAGGCATGGTCTATTTTATTGGGATTAGGGAACTTATTACATATGATAGGAACAAAAACCTAATCGCAAGTAACAACTCATGGGTTTCAACTTCCCAGTCGTGTGTTTGAAATTCCTAACAGCACTCAGGGATAGGTGTGGCTCTTCCCAAACAGTCCACATTAAGAACGAGCATAGGACAGCTCTGTACTACTGAACACCAAACAAGAAAACCTGGGTGTTTTAATATATGAAATTGTTACAGACAATTAGAGAAAGTCCAATTTATCACCTTGTGTAATTACTAACAGTTCATCTGAATTAATGTAATTTCATGCTTTCTTGAACTTGAAATTTTTAAATTTTTTTTCAGGAATGTTTTGTCATTACACAATCCCAAATATTATAGTCGTAATTACTTGTTATTGAAATGTGCAATGAATGTTAAGGCATCAGTAGTAACAGCACTTTACAAATTAGCTATGCTCCTGAGGACAAATCAATAGAATTTTTCACATTTCCATGTGGCTGTGTCAAATTGTGATATATCACATCTGTGCCAGTTTCTCCTATTTCTCTTTCTGCCTATGATATATTGCAACATGATGGGTGTTGCTGGATGTGAGGTATCACAATAGAAATTCTCTCTCAGGGAAATGGGATAAAAACCACCAGCTCAGCAGCTTGTAAAGCAGCTCATCATTATCATGTCCTTATGACCATTTCTAACACCTTTGTTATGACCTGACAATTAGCTACTTTCACTTGCTTGTGACCATCATGAATTAGGGGGCCCTTTGGTAAGTGTGGGTCTGAATTCAATGCCTGATTCAGAGGAATCAGGTCTATTAAGCTGCAAATAGGAAAACTGAAACTTATTGAGTCTTTTAAATTATCTCGAAGTCTAGGAGGTCCAATACTTGGCCAGATCTTGGCTTTGTTTTTTCTTTTCAAGACAGGAAGTCCCAAACTTCTGTTGAGCTAAACTACTTTTTAGATATAATGCCTGTTGCCTGAAGGTTGTGATCATTTGTGCAGACCACTCCAGAAGACCTCCTACCTATCTAGCCATGTCTCTTGCTTCTCCTCAGTGATGTTGTACTGAATTGCCTTGTAGGAGACCAATACCAACCTCTTGCACCTTGGTTACCAACAGGTTGTATTATCAAAATATCTTTCTTTCTCCAAGTGTTTCCTAAAGAAATGACTAATTTCATTTCCTACAACTTTCATTGGAAAGTAAACTCTTTTTCAGCTTTCAAAACTGTAGTAGACATTCTAAATAAACCCTCTGACAGTTCCTTTGTCTTGGTAATAGTGTCAATAGATTAATCTTTGCCCGTTACCATCTAATCTCAATTTTTTTAAATGTTCTAATTGATTTTCTATGAATTCAATTCTGAGATTAAGAGCAGTGTTATCTCTAATTAAGGTGCCTGAAAGCTGCTTAGCATTTCCCATTTCCTGATTTTTAAATACTTGCATTTTCCACTAAACACCTACTGAGTTGTTCTGCTTTTTCCCCGTTTGAAGCACACATGAGCCTCTTTGTCAATGTTGTGACTTCACAGGGTCCGCAGGGCTTGAAGCTGCTTCAGCCAGGATGAGCCTGGGCAACATCTGAGTGTCTCCTTTCACCGGGACAGGTTAAAAATCAACTGTAGTTCCCAATTTTACCCTATTTTCCCTCATGACGTGAACATTACTTCCCACCCTGATTAAAAGAGAAAGTTGCCCTCTTCTTTCCCCCTATAGAAGACCACCAGGAGAGCTCTTGCCTTGTTCCTCTCTGCCCCAATCCAGCACTTTGCCAAACCAAGAGGGAAAAGCACAATTGCTGGCACTTATCCTTCTCCAAAGCTGCATAATCAACCAAAGACTTTCATTATTTAGTCAAATTGCTTTGGAGCTTCTAAAGGGAGAGGACCTGTAATTTACACATTAAGACGTACACGGGCCCCATGTCTTCAATTCAGCTTAAATGGTATGAATAGCCAATCCAGGCACTAATTTTCAAGGTGGGGAACAATAATTTCTGCCACCGCCTGATTGTCTTTTTCAATTAAAATGTGAAAATGCCCTTTACAAAGTAATATCCAGCTTCTCTAGAGAAAAAAATGGAAGGTCACAATTAAATTAAACAGGGAGAGTGAGGGAGGGGGAAAAATTCCTTTCCTGACTTGACTTTTTTTTTTTATTCATGCACGAAGAAACCCAGTGCAAAGAAACATGCTGTGAAGCTGTAGTGCTGGTCTACATCTGGGCTTTGTTACCTTTTTTTTCTCCTGTTTTACAGAGTTAGCAGCATAAAATATTAAAGCTCTCTCCTGAACTGAACACAGGACTTGCACCGAGCAGTAAGTGTTGATGCAGCCTTAGGGCTCTTACCCTAAACCCCATCTGCAGGCCAGAGGCATATCTGAGGATCTGACCCTCTCGAAGGGAGGGGGGAGCGTAAGAAATACATTTTTAATATTTTATGTCCCTGAACAGTTTTCTCACTTGTCACGGCAGAGTTCATTTGTCACCTGTCATCACGGAGTCACTTTGCCGTCTGCATGAGTTTTCTCCAGACTGGAGTGCTCTTAGAAACAGATTTGTCTCCCCAGTCTAAATCTCACAGGCCAGATTTATCCCTGCCAGAGCTACACCAATTTGACTGACTTATACCAGAGATGGTCCTGGACCCCTGTGTCGAACTACCTCTTGGCAGGGGTGTTAATTCTTAACCAAAACCAGCTTCTTTCATTTCTCTTTTAACCTGCTTCTGCAGACCTGGTTTCCCAGGGTGCATGAAGATGCTTCATGAACTTGCCCCTTCCCTTGGACCCTTGTTGGCAGCGAGCTGCCATACCCCTGGTCCTCTGGAGAGCCTCACGTTCAGAGTCCTACTGGGTACCTCCTGTTAAACAGTCCCACTTCAGGCTATTTCTTTCTATGAGGTTTCTACCAACACTTGTACATAACAAAATGGCAAGGAAGAGAGGGCTCTCATGCTCTCCTGAAAGTGTGTAGCAAACACATCCATGCATATTTCAGCCATTCCCAAATTCCTTCCCAGCCCTTTGGAGATCTTGATCCAGCACAGAATTACTTCCTGCAGAATTACCTTGGATTATCCCCAGACACCACGGCTTTATCTTGCTCATTCCAGCTGCAAAGCCATGGAAGAGTTCCTTCCCATGGGAACTTCAAGATCTACCCAAGTGACTCAGGTAAAGGATTTGTGAATGTGAATCTTGTAAGTGTGATTTTAGGTGTGGCGTATGTTGTTACTTGTTCTTTTGGTAGCATTTAGACATGAATATGTACATCTCAGTGCATTCTCCATAGCAGATGTGGTTTGCCTATTGATAACAGCTATGTCTGTGGCCTTACTCCTTTGCACTGTGGAAAGTACCAGTGTACACTGTTCCTCCTTCTTCAACATAAGCTGCAGAATAGAGAATTATGGAATTGTAGAGTGGTTTGGGTCGTAAGGGACCTTTCAAGATCACCTAGTTCAATCCCCAAGCAGGGACATCTGCAACGAGAGAAGGTTGCTCAGAGCTCTGGCCAACCTCACCTGGAGTGGTGTCAGGGATGGGATGTTAATCACCTCTCTGGGCAACCCAGGCCACCCTAATTGTGAAAAATTTCTTCCTTCTCACCAGTCTGAATCTTCCTCTTTTAGTTTCAAGCCATGACCCCTTGTCCTGTCCCACCAAACCCTGCTCAAAAGTCTGTCCCCATCTTTCTGACAGGCCCCTTGAAGTACTGAAATGCCATCAGAAGGTCTCTCCAGAGTCTTCTCTTCTCCAGGCTGAACAACCCCAACTCTCTCAGCCTGGCCTCCCAGCAGAGGGGTTCATTGTTGTGGCCTCCTCTGGACCAGATCCAACAGGCCCCTGTATCTCCTGTGCTGAGGACCCCAGTTTATCTTGTACCTTAAAACCTTTGTAACAGGATCTTTTTGTACCTTCACTCCAAAAGTAACTAACCAATTAATTTAATTACATTTTTTAAAAGCCAGCCATTTATTCCAAAGAATTTAATTCAGTCATTTTTCCCTTGGCAGCTTCCACCTGTAACTTTTTTTTGTACCACCAAAGACTGAAGAAGCTCATTTGTACATTAGGGATATTTCATTCAATAATTTATTGGAATCTAAGTCATATTGTCTGCAATGACAGTAGAGCAGATTAAAAGAAAATCACCCAGACTGCAGACATAGACTGGTTTTATCCTTCAAAAATATTAAAATTTATCAATCAGAATCTAGCAGCTCTGGGACCTGTAGGTCCTTTCTTACCTACCATACCTCAATCACGTATATTGCTTTTCCAATACGACTTGCAAGGGGTTGATTTAGGATAAACACTTTCATAGGAACTACAGAATAGCCAGTAATATAGAACTAAAAGATAATCTTCAAAATACTTGTACATTCCCTATTACTACTTTATCTGACTAGCTCACTGCCTGCATTGCTCCCTACACCACCTCTGTAATGTATGTCTCCATAGATAAAGGATTCCTGCACAAGAGGCCTGAGAACCTCCTTTTGTTATGGAAGTTTATGCAACTAACGTGATGGAATAAAGCAGCTTTAACCAAGTGCCCTGGTACAGCATAGCCTTGAATGTGGTGGTTGAGTACTCTGAGAGATGCTTAAATACATTAGAGAGAGAGAGAGAAATACAGCTTGGGTTTCAGATGCTGCTTGGTCAGCTATGACATTAAATAAAAGGGGAATGTCACTACCATCAGCTCCAGTTCGTGTGCTCGGCAAGAGCGAGGAGGTCACGACTGCATATGATGTCAGTGGACATTAGATGGGCTTTGAGAACACAGAGTGGATTAAACCTTTAGGGGATGATGGAGAAAGCCAAACCCCTTCGATACGCAGATATATCTTATGGTTTTAAGATTCCAGGCTGTTCTTTCTGTCTTCAGGATTGTCTAGATATTTTCATAATCCTATTCTTGTCCTACCCGAGGTTTAAAATAGAAACGCTATTATCACCCTGCCTTGTCCTGTCAGCAAGCAGGTGAAACCCTTCCAGGCTTCCTCCTTCATCACTGTTGAAGGGTGGTTGATGGCTGCTGCTTTTCTTTGAGCCTGTGTGTGCACAAACTTCTGCAAAGGAATAAATAGTGGAAAACTCAGCAGAGATACAGACCAATGAGCCGGATGTAGTGAGGTCTGGCAGCGTTTTTGGTCTCTGAGTGAATAAGCTGCATGGCTTATAGTCGGTTCGCTGTGAATATTCTGTTCAAAGTAGCCTTGGAGGAAACAGTTCCCCACTTCAGAGTGGCTAGAGCAGTGTACAGACCCCTTTCAACATGTTTTTTCCCTAATTTTGGGGGGAAATATTGTGAAGAAGAGGGGTAAAAAAAAAAAAAAAAAAAGAGGAAAATATGCCTGAGGCTGCTGAGTCTGCTCTGTGGAGAGCAACCATTAAGCAAAGACCTTGATGTAGACTCCCACCACGGGGAACTGCTGCAGAGAGTGCTGGAGCATTGGCACAAAGTGTCCATAGCAATCAGAACTGATAAATGGAAGTTCTGTTTCTTTTCACTCCAGGCAGAATTTTGTCAAAAACGCAGGCTTCATTTCCAAGTAATAAACTGAATTCTAAGTATATTTACTGTAACTCATTCTCTTCCAAAGTTTGTGCTCTACCTACACACAGACAGGGAGAAATAAGTACCGCTGCTGTAGTTATACTGGACTCTTTAACTGCACTTACAAGTCCAGAAGGCAATTTTGAGCTGTGAGCCCATGTTAGTAACACAAGGAGAGACGACAGTAAAATTTCCATCCTCCAGGCAGGATCGATCTGCAGGGAGTGTTGCTACTGCAGGTTGCATTTGTTTTTTCTCTGCTCGTGGGAAGATGCAGACTGTGAGGTGTTGTCAGGAGCCTCGGGAGGGCTGTGCAGAGCCTGGAAAGGACACTGCTTTTTATATGATTCTCCACATAGCTGCATGATGAGATATATGCCTGCAGTATCTGAAGGGAGACCACAAGAAAGCTCAGGAGGGACTCTTTACAAGGGCCTGTAGTGATAGGATGAGGGGTAATGGCTTCAAACTGGAAGAGAGTAGATTTAGATTAGAAATTAGGAAGAAGTTATTCATTGTGGGGGTGGTGAGACATTGGAACAGGCTGCTCAAGGAACTTGTGGCTGCTCCCTCCCTAGATGTGTTCAAGGCCAGGTTAGACTGGGCTTTGAGCAACTTGATCTAGTGAGAGGTGTTCCTGCCCATGGCAGGGAGGTTGGAATCAGGTGATCTTTACGGTCCCTTTCCAACCCAAACTGTTCTATGATTCTATGAGTCTGATTATATCAAAACAGACAGGTAGGCTTAATGCAGTACTTAGCATTTGTAGGTTATATAATGATGTGAATAGAGGCAAGTCTGTGGCTTTACCCGCAGTGTCCCAAGAGGGGATAAGGGAACGTAGCAAATGAAGTAAAACTTTGGGGGATGTATCTTTGATGGTCACCCACTTCTGCCACTGGAAAGCACACTGAGCTCTTATTCCTCTTGGCTCTCCAGTTGCCAGCTGGCCATCCCTGGGTGCCTACTGAACACCAAATTGAGAAGCAGAGACCTCCTTTTTGACAAAGAAAGAGGTTGTGGTGTTCATTCTTGCAACTTAAATCTCTAACCAGCCCTATCATCCTGCCAGCCCCCACATGTGGTAGTGAATTAAAAATCCGTTTGAAGATCTAGCAAGCTTTACTCAAAGTAGTAGTTACAACACTGAGCACACCTTTTAATCAAATGCCATCATTGCAGGAGGATTTCTGGACACACGATACCACGGCACAACCGATCCAGAAGCACGTGTGCCATTCAGACTGAAGTTCCTGCATACCCAGACTTTGCAGATTCAGTCTATCGGATCTAAGCGTATCGATTTTCCCATTTTCTGTCTCAGAGCATATGTTGCGAGTCAAAAGGGTTATGACATCTCGAGGCAGGCTGCACTGCTTTGTGGCGTTTCTGATAATTTGTGTGCGGTCGAAGGCAAATAGCATGATGAAGTAATCAGCTGAGAAGTGGCTTTCCTGCTGGCTGAGCATCGCCCAGACAGGCACTCCAACGGGGCTTTGCTAACGCTCAGGCTGTCATGATCTAGCAAAGACTAAATGAGCTTGATTGCTTTAAATCTATTTCCCTGGAAACAGTTAAATGCTAATGATGGACTATTATTTTATGTTTCAGAATGGAAAAAACTCCATCCAGGAGGGATTATCACCTCTTTAGTTTGTTGTTTCAGCAAAACTGTGTCTTTTTCTGTCTGTCTGACAAAAAGAAAAAGCACGTGAGAGTGCTTGGGAGCTGCAGATTTTATTCCGAGTGCTCCAGCACTATCACTCTCATCCACACTGCTGTGAGCACATCGTCACTGGCCAAGAGGAGGCAGGATGTGAGTAGTTACGAAGATGCTATTGAGAATAAACACCAAGCAAAACCCCTGAGCACCCCTTTGAAAAACATGAGAATATGGTGTTTCAGCTCAAAAATGCCACAGAAAAATCCTTCCTTGGTCTGTAGTGCTGGGGGAAACTTTTAATCGCTTGGTCTAATGTCTCCCCTGTGTGCTCTCCTGGGTGGTTTGGGACAAAATGACTAATCCTATTCATGAATTTAAATTGTTGTCATTGTTTCTCAGAATTCATGATTAATAATGGGGGCCTGAGGTCCAAGAAAGCTGCAATCACCACGACTGTCTATCAGCGATGGTATTTGACTGAGAATCTCATTTATGATCCCTAGGCAGCTAGATGTTTTCAATTAATACTGAATTTTGTGGGTTTTACGCCCTGAATAGTTATGAATTAGTGGTTCTTTTTCATGGTGCAGTGCTTCTTTTTTTCTAGCTTGATTGATTGTAGTTCTCGTTTCTCCTACATGTCTGTTAATGTCCCTGTTCTAGACATTTATGACAACTAAAAGAATTAGGAACAGGCCTGGACAGACTGTTTTACTGCGTCTGCTTATGGGGATTTCCCTCAAGACCAGTTGTTTGCACACAGTTACTTTTACTTAAAACTGATGAAATAATTAAAACAAATCCCCTGTGTGCCTTGGGATAGAGTTCTGGCTGAAGCCATATTTAAACAGTTCTTTGTAACATGGGGGTTTTTTTTGTTTGTCTTTTTTAAGGCATGAAATGCAATTTAGATGCTCTTCATTAATAAAAATAGTTTTTTTCAAAACACCTCATGAATATGCATACAAATGCATCTTGGCACCACGGAATAGGAGAAACTCCAGTTCAACTGATCAAAATGCTTCTTTTAAACCTGGATGCTTTTTTCTTTTGTGAGTTTTGAAGGCAACTGTGGTCCCTCTGGCTCAGAAGCAATAGCTGCTCTGTTTGTGCTTGGTCAGGCTCCGTGGTGGCTTCAGGAGGTGGCTCTGCTGGTGGTGGGGCTCAGGGCAGCTGCTTCATCAGCAGTCTGCCCTGATGTCCATACAGGGGAAGCAAAACTTGCGACATCTGGAAAGCACGTGCACAAGAGTCTTCCTTTTGGTTTGGAAAGTTGTGTAAAACCTGAAGGAAAGCCTTCCATGTCCCCACCTCTTTCTTCAAGCTGACTGTCTTACATGGTTTGCAAAGATCATAGATTCATAGAATCGTTTAGGTCGGAAAAGATCTTTAAGATCATCAAGTCCAACAGTTAACCCACCACTAAACCATGTCCTTCAGCACCACATTTACACATCTTTTAAATCCCACTGGGATGGGGACTCCACCACTGCCCTGGCCAGCCTGGGCCAGGTCTTGACAACCCATGTGGGGAAGAAGTGTTTCCTAATATCTAACCTAACCCTTCCCTGATGCAACTTGAAGCCATTTTCTCTTGTCCTATCAACCTGAAGGGTGGAAAGTACCATGTACTGGCTGGGTAGCAAGAGACACACAGGACTCTTGGGTGCATTAGGATGAGTGTGTCCAGCAGATCAAGGGAGGTTCTCCTCCTCCCTCTACTCTGCCCTAGTGAGACCTTACCTGGAGTATTGCATCCAGTTCTGGTCTCCTCCGTTCAAGAGAGATAGAGATCTACTTGAGAGAGAGTCCAACTGAGGCTATGAGGATGATGAAGGGGCTGGAACACCTGTCTTATAAGGAAAGGCTGAGAGAGCTGGGGCTTTTTAGTCTGGAGAAGAGAAGACTGAGAGTGGATCTAATTAATGTCTATAAACACATAAGGGCTGGGCATCAAGAAGGCAGGGACAACCTCTTTTCACTTGTGCATTGTGACAGGACAAGGGGCAATGGATTCAAGCTCTAGTACAAGAAGTTCCACCTCAACATGAGGAAGAGCTTCTTTCCTGTATGGATTACAGAGCACTGGAACAGACTCCCTAGAGAGGTTGTGGAGTCTCCTTCTCTGGATCTGCTCTAGTTTTGTCCTGCTTTAGCAGGGGGATTGGACTCGATGATCTTCGGAGGTCCCTTCCAACCCCTACCATTCTGTCATTCTGTGATTTACAGGGAGCCTTCAGCTTTATTTATGACAAAACAAACCTTTGCCAGGAAGTACGAATAACACAGGACTGCCATCCCATGTATCTGGCTAATACATTTTTGTGCTCTTGGTCTGCTCTCTCTCACTGACGCTGTCTCATTTTCATCTTGTAGCTTTAATAATCTATGTCACTTCCTTCTGTACAGTACTCCTCCTGCAGCTTTCATTCCACAGCTCTGTTTTTAATAGAGGATAAGCATGAAACTCTGAAGACATATTTCTAATCTCATCCCGCATTCATTTTGCAACTCGGAGAGCTCGCTATCTCAAACAGAGGAAAAAAGTATTTTTCACATATTAAGTTGAGATGTACAATAGGTTTCCAGAGGTATCATTAATTCAAACTCAAACTCCAGAGTTAGTTACCTTGTAGTAAAAAGACAAATGCGTGCAAACCCTGTTACTTGGATAATAGGCTTGATTCAATTATTTATCACGGTGATTGCAATAATATGCCAGCCAGCCCAATTCAGGGAAGAGTCCCATTTATTTAGGTATTGAATGAAAGTGTCATAATATCAACATGCCTGCCTGCCTGGATTTTAAGATACAGCCTAAAGTATTGGTTGAAACAAAGAAGTAAATTGGATGGCAACATGAAAATAAGAAAAAAGAAAATGTTAACTGTGAAATAACTGTTTCAAGTAAATTTGTTCCACTGATGTCGTCAGGTCATTATAACGTTTTCTATGTACCTTCCCTTTTTTTCCCTCTTATAAGACAAGTTAAAACTCAGTTTCACAATGATGCTGCTAAATTGAAGCATTTTCCTGTATGCTCATGTTTGCCAATGTAAATGACAACCTTCAATTTGTCTGTCTTCTCTCTTTTATATGAGAAAGGATGTAAATGTCTGTCATCACTAATGAAAAAGTAGCATCCTTCTTGAATATGGGACATATTTACCATTCTGTGGTTGCTGTTAAGAGCTGGAGGATTAAAGCAGGATAGTAAGCTACGAGTTGTCTACTGCTGTGGAAAAACAAAACTTTGTTGTGACCTGCTTCCTGCAGTAACTTTGGGACGTGTCTTGGTGGAGGTCTGAAGCCTAAGTAAAGGGACTGCTTGATATTTAGTGCATTTTCATTGGCATGAGACCTCAAGATAGCAGTGAGCAAAGTGCTTCAGAGGGAATGCTTCACCAACATGGAGTATTGAAGAACTGGGGTTTAACAGCTGAAAATACTTAATGCCCTCAACAAAGTCCGTTTTCTGACAAACAGGTCCTCTGGCTGCTAAGTGACATCAGCCACATTGCACTGAGATGTGCTTTGCCTCAGACAGGCCAGAAATCACACCTGATTTATTGCAGGTTTGCCTGTGTGAGCACAGAATCCCAGTCCCCAGCTGCACCAGGAGCAGGGGAACTGCAAGAGAGCTCTGAAGAGCCACCTCTTCTCTGTGGGAAGGTGCACACTCATGTTTAGGTCCTTAGTACGCTCAGTCTCGCAAAGAAAACCATGCCTTGTGCTGTACAGTATCTCTTTTCTACTAGGGAAAACTTCCAAAGGATCACATTTCCAATGAGAGCTTGAAGATTAGACACTGTGCCAACCAGCATCTTTCATTCCCTTGTTGAATATCAGGGATGCATTTGTGGACCAGTGTCCTGAGAAAGGATTTTTCTTCCCTCCCTTGCTTCCCAGTGAGGCTTTCCCCATAAACTTTCTTTCCCTTCTTTTACTCTTCCAGCTCTCTCCAAACCTTTCTCCTTGCAAAGGCTTAAACTAAGAAATTTTTTCCAGAGCTAGCTTTGGTCCTACACATGGCTAGGAAATGGTGACAGGTAAAAAATAAATGTAGAAAACCATAGGAAGGAAGTGTCATTAAATATTATGCAAAGGAGCACTGGCCAGAAGGAGCTGTTCATATATCCCAAGAACTGGTGCAGCAAGCCAGTGGAATTCCTTACAGGGTTGGAGAGCAGTGAACGGGAAACCAAAGTATTTCCAGGAATTTGAATCAGCGATAGAACTTTCTAGAAAAAGAGGGAATCACTGAGTACTATGATATGCTGAACAATTACAAATTACAATTATTTATACCTCCTTTGTCCCTTCATTTGAGGGTATTCCTTTTCTTTAGGTCTGTTCCCAGCTCTGTTTCCTGGTCTATCCTGGTTCCTTGGGGATTACAGATTCCATAGACAGTTTTGAGGAGACCAGTTATTCTTCCTTCTTTCTAAAATGGGCTTTGTTCTGTCACTAAACAACTTTCATCTCCAGATCTTGAAATAATTTCCCATACAGGAAAGCTGGCTTGCCAAAATGGTTAAAAAAAAAAGGGGGGGGGGGAAATAATGAATCAAAATTTTTGCTTCCACTTGGCCAGCTCTTGGGAATCAAAAGCTCTTTGAGAAATTCAGGGTAAAACATTATGAAATGAGAAACTGGCGATAGACCGTTTGATCAGCTCTACTAAACGATAGCCTGTGAACCATCCTGACCTCTAATGTCTCCTTTGTATAACCCCTGCGACATGGGATTTGCTATGAGAAATGGAACAAGATTAATAATTAATACGTTTGCTGGTGTCTGAAACAGCGACACAAGGTTGGCTTTAGAAACATGTTTTATTAATGAGGTTTCAAAACAATTGCTTTCTCCCAGCACCAGACAGCTCAGACCTTTATACCAAGGAAAAAGGAATGGAGGTAATATCTGGGGGGGAGTTGTTGTTGCTGTTGTTCCCCACCCCAGGGCATTAACAAAACTCACTCACCACATATTAATGTTGTGAAAAAGATTGTGAAGTGAAATGGGGAGCAAGCCTAGAATAAATTTTAAACTGTCTCAAGGCAACAGACGTGCTGTACCCACTTGAGCTGAAATACAAAACATTTCAGAGTTCAGCTCACCTTTTTTGCACGCTCTGTAAGGGAAAAAAAGTGTGTCTCACTCTGCTGATGTAGGAAAATATCAGCGTGGAAATTAGGGGTACGATGTTTCCACTACCTGGAACTCATTATGCTCTAGAAAATAGAAAGCCTAACTTTTTGTGACATTTCCCCCCCACCCCGACTGTAACTACCTGCAATACAGCCAAGAAAGCACTGTCTTAAAAAGCAGAAACACCTTTATTAAGTGAAAATAACTGCACTCATCTTCCTTGACCTTTCAATTTTCTGAAAGTTATCTTGTTCCTGAGCGCTAGCAGCCATCAGATGTCTGGTTTTGTTATTAATATTTACTAGGAACAGGGTGGGTTTTTTTAAGAATAAGCACTGCTGAAGTAAGCCAAACCTTTTGAATAGAATCACTGATGATACTTTAATTATCCAATAAATTACAGTTCATGTGCAGAATTAATCGGAAAATAATGCTCTAATAAATACCATCTTCCCAACTTACATGCAAATTGAAGCTTTGCCTTCCTGCTCAGAATTGTTCCAAATGAATTTGTGGCCAAACACTGGTATGTTCCAATATCCTGTTTTTTATGTGGGTTATTGATTGCCAAGCTGCCTCCAACCAACCTGTAGTGATAACTCATGGTAAGATCAATATCTGTGCCATTTTGCTTCCACCTTTGAGGGGAAAAAAATCAAATTATGCTTATAATTTACAGAGCCTATTCATATTTATCTTAAATAGTGTGCTGTAGCATACCTGTAATGATAAAAATGTAGTTAAATATCACAAAATTACATCATTTTTCACAGAAGACTGCTTCTTATATCAATCTTAATTATATCAATAATTCTGTTCCTTGAAAAATCTTTACAGCTTTTATACTAGTCACCAGTGTTCATCCAAATGTCTACAAAAAGTAATTATAACTTATTCATACAAACTACGTTATCCATCCAATTGGGAGTATGGTATATGCCTCAACTACAGCTGTTTTGGTTTTTAGAATATAAATGGTACCTGAATGTGCTTCACAGTCCTTGCAAATGGTGTCATAAATTTGGTTGCAAAAATGATTTGGAGCTACCAATCAGGAAGGATTACACTTCAGAGGGCAGACAAAAGCTGAGAGACTTTTTATACAGCAAGCGTGAGACTGATAATTTAATGATGAGAATGCTGCTATTTTAAAACATGATTTGTCCCTGTTAGTCCACTAAGTGGATTGTGTCTGCAACATTACCCACCTATTTACAACTGCCAAAATGAAATTTATATTTCAAAGAAAATAAATATTATGTGTTTTAAGAAAAAGGAAATTTTGTGGCTTTACCATTAGTCACATGAGGGTTGGATTTTCATCATCCACATGAGGTCCAAAGGAAGAATAAGGAACCTCAGCTGCTGACATCTACAAGCTTTGGGCTTGGCAACACTTCAGGTTGTCAGCAATCCTAAAACTATATAACCACATAGTTTCTTCTCCTAATTTTATACCAGAACCATGTCTTCAGCCTGCATGGTTTTTGTTGACCGATGTGGGCGTGATGCCCACCACTCCACAGGATGCAAAGGCCACACAAGAGTTGCTAATGGCTTGCTCTGGGTTTGCAGAAGACTTCATGGCAGTCCTCAAGAGCAATTACCCCCTTGTTAATTATCTGAAGGGTCACAGCATCAAAAAATTTCAATTTCTTGTTATTTCCAGGGGTGAACTTGCTGACAGGGATGACAGCTTCCACAGTTAACAAATTGAAGCAAAATTACACCGTAACTATATTCCTGGAAGATCTGACCTGGATATACAGTGCAATACTTCACTTCTATCACTCCCAGATCTTTCTCTACCCAGTCAGATTGCACAGGTGGTTGTTCTTTTGGAGGAAGATTTTCAAACTGTGCTGTGAAATGCAATTCTGTGTTCCAAGGGAAATCCTGACAAATATATACGGAGGTCGTGAAGATCCTGACCTTTTGATGGGCTCTTGTTTTTAAAGATGAGTAAAATACAAAATCAGTTGAATTCTCTGAACAAATTCCAGTAACATTAAATAATTTGTCTTGGTCTGCCAATCACTTCCTCCTCTTATGATTTCTTCATCAACATGAGAAATTTAGATGCAGCAGTGAACCATCAGTAATTCTTCCTACTAATTCCAGCTGATTTTAGACCTTCCTGTACATACCTCTGCTCTACTCCTTTTTTATGCTTTGTTTTAGTTGGGCTAGGTTTTTGATGTTGTTTTGGGGTATTTTGGCTTCTTTTTTTTTTTCTAAGATGATCAAAATCTTAGCTGGTGCCCATCCACGAGTCTTTTCTATGAAGCAGTAGCTCTGCACGAGTGTTAGAATTTTGCCATATTTCAGGATTTACATACGGTCCATGCTGTTTAAACCTTTCAATTTTCTAATATAGGATATTCTGGTATTTAGTTTGCCAGTTCTCTTTAATTTCGGAATCAATCACTGAAATAACTGCTGTCATCATTACATGGCTCCCAATTAAGCACTATAATTGTTTTTCAAAACGAATGCAAAGTTGTTGGCTTAGTTGTCGCAAATGAATTCTTCACAGTATCCCCATAATCATTCTAATCACCGTGGTACAATGATTATTAAACTTTGCATATAGATCAGGGGTTCATCTCCTGGTGTGGGCTTTTTCCTAATTAATATGTTTACATCTCTGAAGGAAGCAAATTAATGAATTCATGTGATAGACAACGATTTAATGACTTTGTGTGTGCTGCAGTGTACTGCCTAGTACACAGAAAGCTTTGAAGAATTATTTAAAGAAAATTTTAACATAATCCTGTTAAGGCAGGTGTCACCTACGTATTTTCATAAACTTCTCTATGCAGCCATTGGAGAATGCTTTTCATTAATGAGAGGTAATGTATCCTGAAGCAATTGTTCCATAACATAAACTTAAAAAAAAAAAAAAAAAAAAAGCTGTATTCTGATGCTGAATTCATTAGTTCCTTAGGGATGTAAACTTTGATTCTCAAATCACATTGGTGTGTCCAAACCTAAAAAAGCCAACTGTGTGTTTTATGAATTCATATAGCAAATGACCGTATTCTATTTGCTTAAAAATCCAGCTTTTTATAGAAGCAACAGTTATAAAATGTTCCAGTTACATTCTTCATTAATTTAAAGATTTTCAGAACGTATCTATGTGGGACTTCCCATGCTTCCCATCCTGATTTAAAGATTTTAAGCAAGAGTCAGTCTAGTGTCTCTTGTTCTCTTTTCTTAAATTGTTACCAATTTATCCTATCATTCAAATATACCAATATACCAGTATTGTTCCAACCACTGGGTTATGTTAAATCTTTGACCTCATTGGGAACTTCCTCCTAAAGTACACTGCAGTCAAATCACTGATCTAAGGATAAATTGTAATATATGATGATTTCTTATTTATACCACTTAATTTATACCACTTAATCAATACTTGTGATTTGCTATTCATATAGTCTCCATCTCCAAGCAAATAAAAATGAGGAGGAGTAGGGTTTAATCAATGAACATGAATATGTGAATAATGTGTATTTATAATGCAACTGTAAATGATGCAATCTGTTTTAGGGGAATACCTTATAAAAGAATGGTGGAAAAAATAATATCATGAATTTCTATCATGTTTACATGCTGAAAAAAATATTGATCTAGATAAAAATGTTCAAAGAAGACAGAAGCATATAAAACTTAGAAAAATGGTGAAATATTAGAGACCTTTGCAGAATACAGATATTCTTGGGACCTGTTTGAGAAATGTCAATGTGTTTCATTATATACAAGTTGACTGTTAAGCTGTATACCCACAGTTTTCTCTCACGTTTGTTTTTCCCTTATCCTCTCTGAGTAGAGTTGCTTCTGGGCCATGTATCTACTGACACCATGATCATGACCATTGTTCCCAAGATATTTCTGGGTCCCTACAGCCTGACCCATGTTCTTATAAATCTCACAGAACTGAGGGGACAGAGACCTCATCCTGGAGCTACCAACTTATAGACAAAGTAGAGGCAAGAGGCGTCTGCCTCGCAATCCAACACAGGATGTTCATGAGATTCAGAGAAAGAAGTTTATTTCAGGGAGATAAAACTGCTGTTTGGTCTCCCGTGACCTTTGATATTTTGGTAGGGAAAATTTTAACTTTTGGCATAAGACTATGATTTCTGATAAGTGAATAATTAACCAGGAGATTTCAGGTCACATCTGTAGGGATGCTCTAAAGCGCTATGTGATGTCTAAGTAGCTATAATTAAATGAGTCCTGTTTTAATGATTAATGAATTTGGAAAAGAGTATTGGTCCATAGAAATTATTTAGAAAAATTAAAAATTTTCTTTCAGAAGAAGTGACTTCTTTCTGGAAATGAAACATGAAAATGTATGAACATCAGTGAAATGATCAGTGTATGAATGTTGAAGTAATCAAGGAATCATTAAAAGATTCCACTTAGGTGATTTGCAGATATTTTGAAAACAATTCAAATGGAGTATTTCATCACTCTGATTTACTTTCTTTTCTTTTCTTTTTTCTTTTTTTTTTTAAAAAGGATACGTTTAAGACAATTTGAATTTCCTGCTGAAAGAACTTTCTCCAGCTCTACAAGTAAAGCCCTGGAAGTTTTACACAGCACATGTGGCTGCATCATGATTTTGTACCAAAGTTATCATAGCTAGAAGCTCTTATTTGTGTAGATCTTTCCCTAATTTGAACTGCTTTCTGTGTGGATATATGCTTACATGATAGAATGAATTGTCTTTTCAGTGTACTGTTATAATAAAAATACATATTAAATTTTTAAGTCTTCATTGTGTTCTATGTCTCTTAGATGATTTACATTCAAATGGAAATGTCCTGCCAACTCACCTGAGATTCTCTTGCCATTGGAAAAAAAAACTTGCCAACCCCCCTCATATAGAGTATTTCCACAGAAGAAGAAAATAGAAAGTTTAAAAATTGTTTTCTGTGTACAAGACAACAGGGGTTGAAGACATTTTTAATTCTACTCCATTCTTGAAGCAGAATCTGCAATGAGTCAAGGGACAGCATTTTAGTGAACAAGGACCCCCTATAGCAGGATTGTCATTTGTTTTTCAAGGGTATGAATAAGATAAATATGTTTTGGGGGTTATTGGGAATCACTCTACAATTTTAGGCAATAATGATAGACATATTTTATGCCATTTACAGTCATCGTAGACTTTGTGCTTCTGTTCCCCTCACTTTTATTTGTCTGCTACAGTTATCTTCTCTGGTACTTTGTTTTGTATTGAATTTGATTGTCTTTATCTTATTTTATTGCATCATTCTTAGTTATGTTGAAATATTTAAATATTATTATAACGAATAAGGCTTATGCTGTCCTTGGATTTCTTATTTATTTTCTCAATTGACTGCTCTCTGTGAAGATTATTGAGGGGAAAAAAAGGTCCTCAATTTTAAACTTGCATGCAAATGCTCAATTACATGATTACTTTGGACACTGAATGTAAGTTCAGAAAAAGAGTTAGACCTAAGCACCTGAGACCAACCAGGAAATGTCAAAATACTGCAAAAAATACTTGCTTGGCAGCTCTAGATGACTTCTTTCTGCTTTTTTTTTTTTTTCCACTGTAAAGTGAGGCTAACTGTTCTGAGCTGAATGACTTAAGGGAAGAAAGCTGTGGAACTGGGCTATGTTCATGGACAGGCTGTAAGCAGAAAAAGGAGTAGAATTTATTACTTAAATTAGTTAATGATAATTCCTCAATCAACTATAACAGAAAAGCTTTAGTGCAAAAATTTATAAAGCGAATTTGAAAGGTTATGTTTATTTACCAGCAACATCACACAGGGAAAGAGTTGAAATTATGTACTTGATATTATAAACAATTCTGAATTTATAGAATGTGGCATAATAGATAAAATGGTATTTATCAGCACATTTATATAGATTTCCTAACACACATGCTGATTTTGGAGATACCTCTATCCGTATATTTGTTCCTTTTGTAATCAGACCTGTGTTCTCTGTTACTTCCAACAGTGTCCAACAGGAAATCAGTGTCTCTCGTTTTTTATTATCTAGTCCTTATGCCTACTTCAATTCCTACACAATTCTTACATTGTAGTTGTTAGACACACAGAATTTTGGAATGAAGTGGCAAAAAGTTACCACTACATTTGATGTGTCTACAAGGCCAATGTAGTACATAATAAAATGAAACTTTCAGGAAATCCTAAGCATTTTTTTCTTTAAAGAAAGCATACTAATCAGCATATTTATTGATGTAAAAACTGCTAAATAGCAAATTTAACTTTATACCTGTTCTAGTGGTTCTGTATTTCTGAGTCAAAGAAAAACCTTGCAGTAGTCCTTGCTGTTCTTTTCCGGCACTCGACAAAGGATGTGATTAAAATTTCATACTGTGCTTGATTTAGCTAAAACTGTTGGAACTTTAAATATATGGGCTCAATCCTTATCAGACAAAAGTGGCAGACTCCCCATTCCTTTCAAGTCATAGTGAAAAGCTCTCAGGTTGTAATAGCAGCCGTGATAGTCTGATAACTTTTAATTGACCTAGATGGTTCAGGATCCATCCCCAGATGTTGATCTCATTTTACTAGAGTAAGAGAGAGGCTTTGCTAAAGATCCTTAGAGTGCAAAGAAAATAATGAATCTAATTAATGGAAAGGTAGGGAAAAAGTGAGAGAAAATGTGAATATCACAAGGGAGGAGGCTTCATAGATCTGTCTCCTAATGCAACTTGCTGTCTCTACTATTTGTGCATGGGAGAATTCCATGGTTGGAATACACGAGTCAATCATATTTACAGGTCTCTGAGAAAGGTATGTGTATAAATGGGTATGAAGCAGATGGATGGACGAACATGAAAGACTTGAAAGTCGTGACACAAAGATGTTCATGTTGAAAATGAGAAGAACAAATGGGATGGGAAATGGGTGAAGATTGCTACTCATAGGATGAGAAGTTACGCTGTGAAAAGGAGACAAAAGATTCCTTTACTAGCACAATATCTGGAAACAAATTAATACATGAAGTACAAGGTTCAAATTGATAACTAGCAGTGGTACTTTACTGGGGAAACTGCTGTGTGAGCAATTTAAAGCTAATGAATAAATATTGTCTAAGTATTTGGTAGGACACAATTTTCTTTTATGTCTTATATGAATGCTTTTTTTATTATTATTACTATTTATTTTCCTTTTCCCAGATTATTCTTTCCCCCATTCTTTCCTGAAAGAAAAGCCCACTGTTATTTTCTTCCAGATTTCCAGCTTTTCCTCTTATTACACTCAGATTTCCAGTTCCTTGGTGCAACAAGCTACGTTTTAAGTGATGAGTCCATAGTTATTGAACACACAATCCTGTGTACCAAGGTTTTAGTAAGAGAGTCTACTGAGTATTGTAAGCTGGGCATCAGAGCTGTGCCTTGCTGTTTCTCTAAACACTATAAATACACACACACAATGTTAGAATTAGACATGGGCAAGGATGTTGCTCTTCTTGCATTCTGAGCTTTTATTGAAGTACAGAAAGTTTTATCAAATATAGATGCGCAGCATTTTTCCCCATTTTTTACAGCTGCTCTGTGGATTCAAAAGTCATTTTGTATGCTTTCGAATCCTTTGGGGAACAATTTTCAATGGTGTTGAGTTTGTTTGGTTTTTTCCTCTGTTAATTTTCTTAACAGCATACTAGTAAAAAACTGTTTTTCCTTCATTCCTCAAATTTGCTATACCTATGTATGCTCTTGCTGTGAGTGCTTGACACAGTCTGAGGTATGTATGACAGTGTACTACTGATTAAAACACAGTTAAGAGAGAAAATACTGTTTCAAAGTTGATTTCACCTGTAGTATGGGAGTGGATATCCTTTAGCTGTACAGTTCAGCAGGATTTCTGGATTTGCTGAGCCCATGGAATAAGTGATATCATATGGCTCTTGAATAAAAATAGGACCATGAAGGGTTTCTTCCCCTGTGAAAGAAAAACAAAAATTTAAGATTAGACATCTTCAGACTGTCCTTATACATAAAAGTGTCCTTTGGTATCCTTTGTTTTCAGTCAAAAGTTAAAGTCTGCTGTCACATTCAGCAGAGAATCCTCCTCCAGACATTTGACTATTAAGAAGGAAATATTTCAAGCCTGATTGGCAATAAAAGCACATATCCCTGGTGCTGGTGATTTATTTTGTAGATGACAGTGAAGACCAGCTCTTTGCATATTCCTATGGAAGCTGTATGGTTATCTATTACATCTTCCCCATCTACTTTGTGCTTGTGCTTCAGATGGTGACTGGGAGGAGAAAAGGTTGAAGTTGTGGCTTTCTGTGTTTGGTGCTTCCACCTCCCTGCTCATGTAGCAAAGTGGAGGTGTCAGCCTCATGTCACCCTTTGGAAGGCAGGCATGTTGGATGTGGCCAAGCTCTGCCAACACAGTTGTTTTGCTACAGTCAATGAGAATGTGTGCCATGGGAGAGGGAGGACCTCTAGCTGACCAGCAAATGACTTCCACATCAGAAGGTACATCATGGTTGGACAATGGTCCTGGGCTTTCCTTTCCTCTGTCACTTGGTCTCTCTTTCTGGTGATGGGGTCCAGAAGGTCACATTACATTCTAAGGGAAGCAGTCATTTCCTTCTCCTCTAACCCTTCACATTCTTTGATATATTACTTTTGTACCCTGCGTCCCCAAAAGTGATCAAGTGTCCTGACAAAGATGTTAGCGGGAACCCCTGCTCAGCTCCAGCTGCTGGCACCTGGTCAAGCCAAGCACCTTCTGCAGGGCCATAAGCAACTGCACAGAGTGCACGTCAGAAATCAGATCATCTGTATCTGCTGCCAGCTGTACACATATTCATCTCCCTTTGGACTTTTCACAGAATCACGGAATTACTGAGACTGGAAAAGACCTCTGAGATCATCAAGTCCAGCCTATGACCCAACACCATCACATTGGCCAGATCATGACACTAAGTGCCACATCCAGCCTTTCTTTAAACACATCCAGGGACGGTGATTCCATCACCTCCCTGGGCAGGCCATTCCAATGTCTGATCACCCTTTTCAACCACTTCAAACCATTTCCTCAGAATTTTAAAAAAGCCAGAGCAGCATTGTTGTCAGCTTTCATCTTTTTGTGACACTTGGTGTTTTTCTGAGAGTCCTAATCCTGGAATTGTATGAATAATTTTTATCTGAAGTAATGAGAATATAATAGTTAATTTTTTTTAAAATATCATTTTTAATCTTTATTTCATATCTGAAACCTCTTCAACTAAACCAGAAAATTTAACAACCCCATCTTTCTAGGAGTAAAATTGTTTTCCACTGATTAATGTAGCCATACTTTTCTACTTCATTGGATCTAAAGCAAAGAATACCTGGCAAAACTCTAGAATGTGAACAAATGAAAATATTTTCTACTTAATCTTTTTTGACCAGAAGCAAGAAAGCTTTTCAGGATGGTATCTGATAAAAACATTTCAGGATGGCATCTGATAATTATAATAATAAACATTTCAGGATGGCGTCTGATAATCACAATGTTTTCCACCTATCTTAGTTGAGATGCCCATGCCTATCTGCCTGTTAGCCCAATTTACAGTGTATATCCTTCAGAAACTCAGAAAGTCAGCCCAGCTGTGAGTGTGTTTTCATGAGCAGTAGTTGTGAGAAATAGCCTTCGAGAGAGCTGGAGTAAAATTCAAAGTAGCTGTCAAAAATGATTTGTTTTATACTACATTAGCTGTTTGGGTAGACACATCTCATTTTAAGAATATCTCCTGTTATAAAGAAGATAGCGTGGGCATACTAGAAACAAAAAATACATCCTCTCAGTTTAGGATATAAAGTACGTCGGGCTAGTAAAGCAGCTGAGATGAGCTAGTGGTTTGAAGACAAAATATTAAACTTGGCTGAACATTGTATGTGATAAGTGACATAACAGACCGTAAAACACAGGAAATCACATTAAAAATATTGATTTCCATAACTTTTTCATTCTGTTAAACTTTGCAGACTACATGTGAACTTAGAGTAGGATCCAAATTTTTCATGACTTGTCCATAAAGAGTGGCACAGGCGAAAAGCTCAGAAAATGTGAAGTTAATGCAATGAAAGGAGCTGTCACTCAACTATGATAGGACCTTACTGTTTGCTTTTGGTGGCGTTACTCAAATACCTAAAGATAATTATGTGTTTCAGCCTTTACCTCTGCCTAGAGCTTCAATTAATTTATTCTTTTTTTTTTTTTTTTTTTTTCTATTCTGTGTATTGTTGTTCTTCCAGGGGTCTTTAGTCACAGAGCAAGGTGGTGTAGGAAAAAAACTCGTTATCTTACCATTCCAACTTCCTGATCAGAAAGATTACACACCTCCCAATATTGAACTAAGACCCATAAATTTTTTTCCTCTGTTTCATACTTTCAGAAATAAATTGTTGTAAAATACACCAGGACTATTTCTGTTTCTCATGGCAGTCTTTCTTTCTGCGATGAGTAGGGGAGAAAATAATTTGTATATCAAAACCATGCAGGGCAGCGCAGAGAGGCTCTCAGAAGTGGTAGCAGGATATAGGTAAATAATCTTTGTTTCTTTTCCTGCTCCGCCTCAATTTTTAATCCCTTGAAAAATTTCAAGACTTTTTTTTTTCACTGTTTCTATAGTTGAACCTTTGACTTATCTTTTCTTCCCTTCTGGGGTGATTTACATAGCCTGTTAGGCATTCTTGTTATCCTCCCAGAACTGCCAGCGAGGAGCTTTTCTAAAGGACCAAAATGAACTAGGGATCTTTTTGCCATTTCTTAAATCGATGTAGCTGGGTGGGCCTGACATCAACAATGGTGAACTACCTGATGCACATAAAAATCCCTAGTTTAGCTGACAGAAATGTAAATGTTTTGGTAAATCTGAAATGCAATTCCCATGATGAGGTCTAACTGGGATTTAGACTCATTTCATTTTGTAGAATTTTGAACATCTTATTTATGTATCCCGTTGCAGTGTCCTTAATAAAGCAGACCTTTATTGTGTCAATTCAGGACACAATACTTTCCATGTACCCCAACAGCTCCTTTACAATAGACACATTGCAGTCCCTATCACAATGATACTGTCCATTAATTTTACTAAAGGTGGCCTCATGCTATCGTTTTGTTTTCCCTTTAATATCCTTTTCTTGCTGCAAGATCTGCAGCAGAGAATAACACCAAATTTGTGGGAAATGATGTGCACTTGCAGAGCCAATGGTGTACTATGAGTCCATCTCTTATTTATAGAAAAGGTCAGGCTGGTCATTTCTAATTTCCTGATGCATCCTTTTGCATTTCATATAGAGGATGGCCATATAGTTCTCCCCTGTTCTCCAGATTCAATACCAGCCATCACGATTTCTCCAGAGATACGTATGAGAAATGAATCTTTGTAGGACTGTTTACTTTTGTTAAGCTTTAAACAATCCAGATTTATTTTTTTTTAATCTATTGGAATATGAATATTTGATTAAATGTATCATTTTTATATGTAAAAATTGTGTGGAAATCTTCAGCGTGGTGTTTGGAAGCAAATGTAAACTCTTGTTATGAAATGTTTTATGAGATGTTAAAATGTATTTCTTTATGACACCCAATCATTTCGCTCTCCATAAAGACCATAATTATGCTAGTCTGAATTCAAATCTAAAGTATGAAAATGAGTCAACATTCCTTTCTTCATTAGCTGATATTGTTTTCAGCCAATATAAAGATTAACACAGTGCCAGTGGAAGAGGAAGAAGCCTATTTTTTTCATAATTATGAATCAGCTGAGGATATCACAGTCCTCTCATTGCTTTATGGGCAACAGTTAATTCTATTGGGCTATGACGTCCACGTCAAATGTAGTCAAAAAGTTTTTGGTTAGTCACAATAAATATTTCAATGCTTATGCACCATGTCATCCAAATAAGGAGAATGAAACACTGATCTGGAGCCCACATTTAATAAACTTTATTTTCCAGCAAAATCCTGCTCCCTGTTCCCTCCTATTGTCCAACTCTGTCTGGATAAATGTTTAGCTCCTTATGAGGTTGTCCTGGGACAGAATCCCAGGCCAACCATGGTCTGCAGGCTATCAGCAGTTTGGAGTCAGCCAGGGCAGTTGACCTGAGTTGGCTACAGGTGTGTCCCATCACACTTAGTATAAAGGAGCTCCTTCTGCTTGGGCTGCTTCTTTCCATCCTTGGAGGGGATCACTCATCATCCTGAGGATCCTTTCTTGGCTATTGCAACTGCTGTATGTTCACTGGGCTGAGTATAACTTTATATACTTTTAGTATTAGTTTGGCTGTTTCATCAAGTTAATTTTCATTTCAAACCACAGGTCTCCCTTCCTTTTCCCAATTCCCCTTCTCTGCTGCAGAGGGGTCATTGGGTGAGACAGTAACTGCTGTAGTTTAGTCCTGGATATGGGCTAAATGCAGACAATATCACAGTGTTTTTCTCCTGTTATTTTATGGACAATAGCTAGTTATTACCAATCAGTTTTGAGTTGTATACCTGATAACTTCTGTTTGGTGAAACTGAAAGCATCTGAGAAACATCATGCTCCATTTGTGGAGAAAGGCCATGTAAAGTTTTAAGTCTGCCTGCATGAATCGGCTCCATGTAGACAAACTCAAGAGGATTCATTGCCAGAATGTACAGCTCTGCTGGTGTGGGAGCTCTGAAATGTGCAGTATTTGCAACTTCCGTGATTATTTCTGTTGCCAACATATTTTGTGGAGCTGTTCAGGAATTAGGAGTCTTTTGTGCTGTAGAACAAGCAGCAAGAGCTCTTCCATTGAAGAATCCCAAGTGGTGGACTAGGGCTGTTCCTTCATGACTTGGGCTTATGCAGCAGGCATGGCAGGGTTGTGCTGCTGCCTAGGCAAGTATATATGTAGGATATGAGTATATCTATACTGAATATTGTAAGAATAAAGGGGCCAGAATAATGGTAAAACCTGTACTCTAAAAAGCTTCTAAAAGCAAAACTGCTATAATTCACATAAGCAAACCAGATAAGGAGGAACTTATCCAGGCTATTAAGTTCCAGGAAGGCTGTAAATTCCAACGGTTGTGAGTTTCTAATGAATCTTTCTTAATGTGCCTTAGATAGAGCCTCATATCTGATCCAAAACATTAATACGATTTTATGGACCAAAGCTGACATCTGATTAAGAGGCATCTTTTAAATCAGCTTGATGGTAAACCTCCTGTCAGTCCTAGCAAAAAGGATGGGACAGGTGAATTAGAAACTTTTTTCTTGTAATGACAGCAGGGGTAGGAAAAAATATGGAAAATCCAAATTATGGAAAAATTCTGTTTAATTTTCTTTACAGATGAAGACTTGGTAAGTTTTAATTGGAGGAGAGGGAAGTTGTAGGGCCCATGGATTTTTTTTGTTTTTTTTAAATGTGATGGAGTCTTTCCCTGCAAATAACAGTGGGTCTTTTGAATAGTGTCAGAAACAGAACAGAATAATTATTTTTCTCATCAGAAACCTGGGCCAGGTAGCTCAAGGACTTTAAAGGGAGCATGACAGATGCAAAATGAGAAGTAATGGCTGGGATACTGTTTGCTAAAAGGAAAGTGTAAAGCAACACACATGAGTTCAAGGCATCAGATATTAATGCTGAAAGAGAAGATGGGGAAAAGAAGCAGCAGAAAAGGGCCATGGAAATGTTCTGTAAAAAGAAAAACAACTTGTCAGTAGTAGAGGCAGTGGGAGGCAGGCTTCCCTCTTCTCCCTCTCAGTGACATTCAGCTCTCAATCAGACTGAAGCAGGAGACATATACCGAGAAAGGGAGATTAGAAGAGATGTTATAGGTTTCAGCAGGCAGAAGCAACCTAAAATCTGTAAGATTTTCCCGAAGGGCCTTTAACTTTCATGTGTTTTCTCCCTTCAGACATTGATCTACAGAGCTCCAGAGACACGGGGCTCCTTTCAAGTTTCAGCTTCTATTGAAAAAGTCACACTGGGAGCAGTGGTGAAATTCCACATTGTCTCAGTTATCAGACACCCATAGCAGGCAGACACTTAGCTAACTCTGATGTAGGCAGAAAGGCAGATGTTGAGGAGACACGTAAGGTGAAGTCCTGGCCCTACTGAAGTCACAGAAACTCTGGGTAATGAATTGAAGCTTGATGCTTGAGCCCAGGTTTTCTATATGAAGCTGTCTATTAAATGACAGTCAACTGAGCAAGGGATCCTTTTCATCTGGGAATTGGCAGGCTGGGCATCCCCCATCCTTGTAGATTAGAAAAACAGGGAGGGTGAGCGGGTGAAAAGAGGCACAGCTATGAACCTGCCATTTCCCAGCAACAGGACTAGAGCTGTCACCCCAAGAACCCACCTTGCTTTGTCCCCACTTCCCCTGTGTGGAGGTTGCCTGTGGCTCACCCAAAGAACTGCGGTCTGGATTAGTTTGGAGATGTAACTTTCAAGACTGGAGTAATTGGATCTCCTCCAGCCCTGGTAAATGGCACAGAAATGTTAGATGTCTTCAATGAGAACAATGCTGTATCCCCTGAATTTGATTCCTTGAAAAATTATTCAAATACTCCTATATTTTTCCCTAATGTTTAAACATAATGGGTGTGGTGGTGTAGGTAGAGTGATTTGAGGCTAATGTGGCAAGCAATGCGTTCAGGTTATACTCTGTGTGTTTGAGTGTGAAAGCAAACAATAATACAAAATATGGCTTTAATTACTAATATAACCAGCTCAGGTTTGCAAATCTAGTATATAAAAATGTGTAATATATCACAGGTAATAATTAAGGAAGTGTTATGCAAAACCAGCCATTCTTGAATTATGAGCCCTTTTCAATTAAATATGCATATTGACAAAAGATTTTGTCAAAGTCTGATGCTTCAAACGTATTTATCTTTCCAACAAATCTATTATGATAACCAGTATTGCCTCAACACTTTGAGGTAACTTTTTGTGAATATAATTGGGCATCAGTGAATTTATTGCCCATCTGCATTTTGCTCTACCAGGTGCACACGTTCTAATTCCAAAATAATTAATGATAGATCTCTAAATGCCACCAAGATGGGATGTTTCTCATAATATCATGCTGAGTATGGCAATCAGGTTTACGTGATAATGCATTCAATACAAAACCAAAATACTTGTTAAAGATTCCAGAGTAGAGTTGCGAGCTACAGTGAAGGAGAACTGCTCGTAATTGATGTATTCCGGAGAGCACTGAATGGAGCTTCTCTAATTTACACTTTTGGCTACAGATGAACACAGATTTATGAAGAATTCATTGTGGAGATACATGTAAAGGTAGGATAGCTTGAATAGGTATAGGGGCTATAAATACACTAATGTGTGACCCGTATTAATAATGTAATATATTACTTCAAAATGTGCAAGCAAATGCTAGAATTACTAACTGCACAGGACTTCATTGGCTTCATAGAAAGATCTTTCTGAAGACTTTTGTGCTGTTGTTCAAGATGTAGACAAGATAGAGGAAGCCTTTTCATTTGTGCAGGTGATTTGTTTTATGTCACGAACTTGGTCATGTCCTTCAGATACAGCACTATTGTGGAACAGACATCTAATTACGGAGACAAATATCCACAATGAAGTTAGAGGGATGTGTCTTTATGATGTATAGTAATCCTGATGTGCACTCTTCTCAATGAAATTTCATTAGTTTTTGTGTTACTAGGCAAGACGAATAAATAATAATGAACCTTTTCCAATCTACTGCACAAGCATTTTGTTCACTGTAATTTCAGTTATAAGTGAGACCTAGATTCAATGACAGATACTGTTTGCTGCATTGTACTGTTGTAATATTCATTTGGCACTGTTGCCAAACTGACTGAAGGCTTAATTCAATAATTTACAATACAGGAAAAGATAACAGCTACATCATTTAATATCCTGCCAGTTAAATAAATCCAGTACTTTGTTTCTCTGCAATTTTTTTTGGTGCAAAATATAACTGTGCTTTACTGTATTAGGTGGACGGTGGCTAATTAAGCTCAGATAATTTTTGCCACTGATAGTGTTGATCAGCTCTGGGGTTTTGTGTGAGGACTCCAAAACTCCATTGCAACTATTGGTAGATGCTCTGTAGAGAGGGAGAAAGAGGGAAACACTGACTTGAATAAGCATAGAGCAATATGGCAAGCTACAGCTCTGTTTATACTCAATACAGGGGGGGTAAAAAAAAGGAGAGATTTATGATTATTTCTTCCAGCCTTTGAGCTCCATTTCAGACCCATTTTACTCTTGTCATTAAGCATCTTGCTTTGCAGCCCTACACTCCCATCCAGGGACTCTGGAGATATGGAAACAAAGGTAATTGCTCCATCGTCTCCTTCCTCTAGATGCTGAGCGAGGGATCCTCTGTCTCATTTCTCCCTTTTTCTATCTTAGGATAAACCATCTGAGTGGTTTCCAGGAGTTAAACTGAAATGCCTTATTTCTGTGCCCCCTGTTCTTGGCTAGCCTGAGGTATCTGGGACGGCCAAGCTCATTTACACAAATTTTTATGCTCTTTCATGGTACCCTTCTTCCTGCCCAGTGGTAGAAAGCTTAAGGACTCTGTTAGAGAAATGCTAAAAAATGCTGAATTTACTAGAACATTTATTTTTCTTTATTTCCCCAGTGTGACTGTAATTTCAGTATAGAAAATATGCAGCAGTCTGAATGCTAAGTTTGACTAAATTTTATAACTCTAATAGGTAGCTTTATGCTTCATCTGTTGTGCTTTTTTTTTGCTTTTTTTTTTTGTTTTTAATATACAGACAATGAGCTAAAGGGCTTTGAAGTAGGTTAAAATCTTTCTTAAACTTCAGTGGGCAAGAGATTAACCTCTACTGAACAAAGAATAAGCAACTGATACTCCTTTTTTTTTTGTCTTCTGCATGAAACACTGTACTATGTAATACCCTATACTGATGTGTGTATGTAAATGAATAGTGTATATACATCCTTACAAGCAATCGCGCACACTCACACTGTAAGGCAAGAGGGAGAGAATGGCCAAGAACGTCTCTTTGCATTCCTATTTACATTGACTATAGTAAATATATTACTATATAATAAATTGTATTTGGTGTGCTAAATACTTTGGTGCTTGGAAAAGCTACCAATTCTGTGTGCAATGTCTGCAGTATATTGATGACAGCTGCATTATATTTAGGCAGCTGCTTAGATCCAGCCACACCAGAACAAAAAAGAAATTATGCAAAAGGCAAGTTTGCAAATAGCTGGAATATACTAAAAGCAAGCAATGATTCCTCTTTTGTTTCCAGAGGGCACGCTTTTTAATTCCCATTTATGTTCAATAGGAAACATGTTGTAATGGGAAGTAGTGTTTTTGGTTTTGTAGTATTATGTGTCCCAGACCTTGTAGAAATCTAGATACAATCACCATTACAGGGGACTTAAATTGCAGGTGGCTGTTTAAGCTCCATGTATGTGTTATTTAAATTTTGCTTATTTACTTGGAACAACTGGAACGAAATGGCTGCTTCATAGCTGCTTGCTTTTCCCACTAGGGCTTAAATAATAAGCATGAATAAAGCTAGTCAGGAACTAGTTGTAACAACCTGATAGCAGAAATTATTTTTATATGTAGATAGAAAGATTTATATTACAGAATAACACTTAGAAATAATGGAGATTGTGAAGATAATAGAAAACCATGTGGAGAGAATTTATTTCTTTTTGTAGTCCAAATTATTGCCATGGTGAAAATCCTTTGGACACTGGAAGATCTGATATAGAAATTTCAGGCTGCCACTTCTTGCTTTTAGATGATTGATAACTTGGGAATACAATCTTGGAAAATAAATCATCTTAAGCAATTAAGGTAATGTCAAACCAGGCAACATTAAAAAGGTCTTTATTTTCTTACATACAATTGAAGAGGAATGCAAGAAATATTTACAACATTTTAAACCCAAGGCAGATCCTGATTTAAATTAATCAGGCAGGATATTACGGAAATATTTATTGTATTGACTGACTGATTTACATATGCTTGTCATCACAATATTGACATCCATTAGCAATCTCCAATCCATTTAGTAGACTGAAACTGAATGTGGAGCTTAAACAAACAAAAAAAGGTTTGTCTTGACCAAAAATCAAGTACAGTCTATTGCAAAATTGATTATCAGCCAGAGAAGAAACTCAAGGGTCAAGCAGAAATGTCACTGCTTTTCCTTTCAGCCCTTTGCATTGCTGTATAACTAGAGACCTGCTGCCTGGTGTGAGGTGTACAGGACATTTCTCTGCTCCTGGGGGATTTTAGTTGGTTGTGGCCACTATCCTGGCCGAAAAAATCATCCTAGTTCAGCTCTGCTTTGGGCATTGAATGCTGTGTGTGATGTAGTATTCAAGCCATCTCTGCTCTTACAGTGGTCTCTAGGTGTCTACTTTTGGCTGACTGTCATGTAGTCAGTTGGATGATTTTTAATCTGAGCCCTTACAGCTGTTCTGATGAGATGTACTTTCTTCTGCAGCATCACCTGCAGATCTGCCTCACCCTTCAAATACTTACATTTCATTATTTTTCTGGCACCCTGTCACCCCCTTCCCATCCTGTTCCCCCCCACCAAAAAATAAAAATCATGGCATCGTAAGCAGCAGAAGGCAAATAGTGATTTTAAAAGTTCATATCTCAGAAAAATCTGGTTGGGATTTCATGGGACGTGACTTTACCATTAGACTCTTACTGCAATTCAGAAACCTGCTGAAAACATCGAGGTGAGAGAGCTCCCCATGGAAGGGCATCATGATCCTCTGTTGCAGGGAAATATTAGGCAGCCGAAACCTAATTAGCATTGTACATTTTGTTATTGTGTCAAGCACTGAAAGTTCCCAGGCACTTTTAAAATAAATAGAAGGAAAAAAAAAAAGCGGAGATAAATGAAACTGAACTCTGTTAAATATCATCAACAGAGATCTGCTTTATTACTGGCAATTAAACAGTGAAAGTCAAAACACAAGCTATCATTATCACTCATTGATTAAAAACCAGTTAGAACATTGCAGTTTGAACTAACCTACTGCTTTGCTCGTTATGTGTTTCAGCATGAGCAACAGCACAATATTTCAGGAATAATTAGGAACACAGCATAAGCGATCAGTGCTAATGTTCTTGAATAAAATTGCCAAAGCAAATGATTATAGATCAGCCAAAAGATGCTATTTGAAGCCATCATCTTTTGTGACTATTTAATATCTTCATGATGATCTTTTTCTGAGCAAACCCAAATGAAGCTGAAATCTTTTCAGTAATGGCATCCTCAAATGTAGCAGAAGTCACAAACATAAGTTTGTAAATGCTCCTTTTTTTATTTTTTTTTAAATAACTGCTAGCATTTGAGTCGCTCAGGCAATTTTTGTCTCTAGTCTCTGTTGTAAAGGAGCTAATATCAAGATTTCTGATGTAGGGCAAGCTGGGAATGTCTTACTGTCAAATTACTGTTCTTTTCCACTCAAGTAAAAAATGACCTTTATCTGATCTAGTCTCAAAAAAAAAAAAAAAAGTAAAATGACAGCATAAATAGCAAAACAAAACCCAACTGAAAGGAGACAAAAAAAGCCCCAAACAAAACAAAGCAGGATGCTAGGGCTGCACTGAAGCTCTGCTGTGGAGCAGTGACCAAAAGGGAAGGTTTCATCGGCCTTGGCTGACGTGACCCTGCAGGGCTCTGAGCCAGGGGTACAGGAAAGTGTTGCTGGCCACGGAGAAGTTGAGACAGCTACCACTATATTTTTAAAGCAGCTCCTTTCCCCTTCTGATGTTGATGCTTGACATCATTTCAATGCTATACTGTTATAAACAGGCCAAAATACACTTTTTTCTAGGTGTCCCTCTTAACCCTGCCTGGGGTACTCGCATTGGAGAAGAGCCTGGAGAGTGTGGGATGATGTGGCACTTGGGGGAATCTTTGTATGAATTGTCCTCTTGTGTGTTTCATGCATATGTTTCCAGAGGGAAAACAGAACCAGAAATGCAGATATAAAAAAAATCCTGTCTCTCTGGTACCTGCTCAATGGCCAGTGCCAGTTAAACCAGTTGATATCTCGTTACCCTCTTAATTACTTCCTTTTACCTCCACTTCCATTATTTGTTGCAATCTGGCAATTTTAAGAAACAGGAATGGTTTATTAATGAAATGATTTCTATTTTCCTCTAGACCTTGAAAGCTTGTAATTGAAACCAAGTCTTTGCCGCTGTTATGAAAATTATTCCACAAAACTATTTTTCTTTTCAGCTGGGATTTACAAGTAGCCAAACTCTGATTAATGCAAGATAGAGCATGCCTCTGTGAGAATTTGTCTACATTTAATATGTAGTATGAGATGTTTTTAAAAAAAGCCTTCACCAAGCATTTGCTTTGTGTCGTTGATAGAAGGAATCCCTCTCTGCTGCCATATTTAATGCCTAGGACACACTTTGGTATCTACCCTTGCCCATGATTTCAGTTATACTGTGTTTTAAGAAGCTCACAAAAAAAACAGTCTAAGCTTTATGCCTTCTCCTCACCTGGAAACCTTACAGAAAGGACAGTGAGTGGGGGCAGAAGATCTGAGACCAGGCTTAGGACCTCCCTATGCTTGTCTCAGTCACAGAATCACAGAATGTTAGGGGTTGGAAGGGACCTTAAGGGATCATCTAGTCCAAGCAGGATCCCCTAGATTAGGTCATGCAGGAAAGAGCTGAGGTGGGTTTTGTCCATTGAGCTCTCTGCAATTTTGTACAATTTCACTGTTTGGGCTGGAAACAGAAATAGAGATCGGGCAATCTCCAATCTGAAGAGCCTGATGGGAGCTTTAGTGGGGGGACAATAATGAAATGCAGAGAAAACATTTCATATGTATTGCTTGTTGGTAATTTATTTTTTTTCCTCTAATCCAAAAATCACAAAAATGCTGTAATTCTGTGGAAATCTTGCATGCTTGGATTGCATATTTTTCCTGGCTACGGTAGGTAATGATAACAGCCTGCTAAATTACTGCTTAATAAATCACTAAATGAGTGCCATCTAAGATAACAGGGCATTAAATGACAAGTATTCAGGGAAAAAGTAGAAGTGCAGAAAGAACTGCAAGAGGACTCTCTGCATAGAGGGGAAATTGGATTAGTCATCTCATCTGTGTCAGTGGTGAAATTCAAACTGAAGCACATTTGATAAAAAAGGAAAGCAGTTTGATGCCGTGACATGCCAAAAGAAGAGCACTTGGTGCAGGAGCTCCTTCTCATCAGAGTGAACTTGAGCTGGAGCAGAGAGTATTTCAATCATGGGCATACTGTGAGAAGTAAAAGGTAATAAATGCAAAGACAAAATAACAGGCTAAGGCATAATCCCAAACGCATTAAATAATGTAAAGGTGATATTATAAACAAAAAAATAAATCCAAAGAAATAGAGTTGGAGAAGAATTTCAGGTTGTCAAGACAAAAGGCCAGGTGTTACTTGAATTCAGGCTCTTGATCCCCTGATTTCAATAGGATTTAGGTATTTAAGCATCTGCCCTTCCCATAAGGGTGAGAACACTGATCAAAACCAGTGGAAAGTCACCATAAAGGTCTATGAGGGACTGCTTTGTTTCAGTCCATACATCACAGTCTGGTGTCATCCATCTCCAGGAAAGCTTGTCCCAGAAGGCTGAGAACATATTTGCTTGACTTGTAGTAGTTGGAAAATTGTATCATCTTGACTGATACTTAATGTGTCCTCTGTGTAGTATCACCAGTAGAGTTATGACAAACCATCTGAAGGCCATATTTCTGGGGAATGACATAATCAATGATAGATACCACTCTAATTTAGGTAGGTTTAGAGTACAGAGTTTTAAAAGAAAGTAAGTAGGGTATTACATGTTTCCTCTCCTCAATAATTGCATCCAACTGAATTTACAACGCGTCGTCTCAGTGCGTTTATTTTCTGCGTCCTCGTATTTTCACGGATCTATTATCTTGAAAACTATATGGACATTTTAGCAAAATGTCAGTGCAATATAACATTGTTATTTTATTATTTTGACTTGCAGAGAACATCCAGCTTTGGGCTGACAAAAGCTTTCTGTTTACAACTTCTCCCTATAAATTAACTACATTTATGCACCGTGCAGCATTTTACACATCGAACTGTGATATAAAATCTTGAATCAAGTTAGGTATCCTCAAAATATGTATGAATTTCAGATGATTTTTCAAATCACATGATTTAGATTTATTTTTTTTTTTAGCCAAAACTGTAAAACCGAGTTATTTAAAGACGTAAAACACACATTAGGCTGGATTCTGTTCCTTGGATTTCATTCTTTCATGTACAAATGTTAGGTGCTTAGCTTTCAAGCCAGTATTGATCTGTAAAACACAGTAACATTTAAAAAAAATTTAAGGCATTTAACTGGTGAAGGAAAAAAAAATTCAAACTTTAATCTGTAGCTATCTCCCTCTAGAGGTGTTAAATTGTAGACATGCAGGTTATTTATAAGAAAGCTTACCCAGCTCCCAAAGCTGTACTTCTGTACATCTCCAGAAATTATCAATTTAAACATTGTTGTAGGAAGTCTTGAAAATAGATGCAGAAACAAAAATGAACTTGGAATCCAGGTAAACTTCATGTGGCTTCAGATTTCATAAGATGTCCTTACAGTAATTTCTTATAAAAGGAAACTTCTAAGAGCGATAATAAAACTGGGTTTGTTGTTTGTTCTCTGTACTCTGAACTATGTTTTAATAATATGGTGGTATTCCTGGTCCCTAGATCTCACTGTGTGCTTTTAGTGGTGTGTGATTATTCCTAGACTGGTCAGTAAGCCTTGTGAACCAGTGGCATCACTGGGAATAAAACATATTGCAATTTGTAATCAGACTGATAGGATATTAAGGAGGTGTAGTTTTTTCTTTTTTTTAGTTGCAACACTACACACAGTTTGAAACCCCATCAAGGTGTCTTCAGGAGAGGCTGGGGGTTAATTCAGTGGGGGAAAAAAACCCCAAATAAATAAATGTAGACTAATTAGAAGATGACAAGTTATAGCTGATAAGGTCACTTGTTAGGCAACTATGAATTCAGTATCTATTGCATAAATGACTACATTTTCTCTGGCCTAGAGCAAACTATCTGTGTCTCGCAAACCCACAAACTTTTACGAGAGACACAGAGAAAAACTCTTTATTTCTACTACATTCAGTGTAAAGCAGAATAAATCTAATTAGAAACAGTAGTTGAAGGTCCAATGTTATGTTCTGATTTAAGTTGCATTCTACCATGAGCGATGTCAGTAGCTTTAAACTAATATGACTGAAATATGCACCTGATTAATGCTCAACAAGACATTACTAGAGAATAACCCCCATAGTTTTTTCACATTGCCTATATTGGTGTTTTGTTGTGGTTTTTTATAAGCTGTAGAAAAAGTAATCAATCATCAAAAACTCTTTGGCATAAGTGTATGAAGTGAAACCATATTAGAGGATGAAGAAATTGCATCCCATAAATCACTTTCGTGTTGGTGGGAAGGCCATCTAAGCACGTGAGTCAAAATTTGGACAGATTTTACTCTGAAGTACAAAGAGTTATTTTCTGGGGTGAGTTCAGGGCACAGTCTATGAGATGGAGACTGTGCTATGGTTTTGAAGGTGTGACAGCCTGGGTATCTGTTGGGACAATGAAACAATATAAACCAAAACTGCCCAAGAGGGCACAGCAAAAATTAAGTCAGTTCCAAAGGACAGTGTTCTCTGATTTTATAACATGCTTCTGTTCTCTCAGACAGTTCCCCCAAATGATAATGAGCTTTGCATCTGCTATTAGGGAAATCCAGTGGCAAACAATATGCCTATATGTGAGATTAATACATATAAATCTACAAGGCTTTGTAGAGATGCTGATGTTCCTGAGCCCTGCCTGAGAGCCTGTAAGAGACACAGCTGCTGGTAGAGCTGGGAGGGGAAAGAAAACATCTCTTGCTGTGGTTGGATGAAAGAAAGGTGAGGTTGCTAGGAGAAAAGAGCCACCCTTTGCTTTTGAACCTCCTTTCCCACTTCTGCTCTTGCCTGCCCCTGAGCTGCCCTCTCGCTGGGCAGCACCAGCAGCAAAACAAGGGTCTCAGGGTGACATTTCCAGCAGGTGAGGTGTGACTTCCATCCACTCTGCATATGTTTAACACCACCAATAGCAGCAGCTTTCTTGCTATTGTCTACTTCAGTTTATTTGCATTTCCAATTTATGAAGACACAGAAGTCAAACTTTGTGTAAGGGGTGTATGTCTGTATGTGCAGAACAGCTCCAGCATCACAATGACAATAGAAATACCTGCTAACTTTTTCCGCTCCCCTAAAACCACTACAGAGAGAATCACACAGAAATAGTGTTTCTGATTTTCCTGAATCTGTGTAAACTGTTTGCAAGGTGCGGAATATGTCGGATGTCTTATCACTAAATGAGAATCACACTTATGCCAGACACGCATCAATAAGCCCTGTCGCTGTTAATGTGAGTTCTCACTAATGACTCAGCAATGACCTTTTTCTATCTCCTGTTTGTTTGAAAGTGAATAACGTCCCCAGGCAAATAACGAAGTGATGTTGCTTATTTAGAGAAAATATTATCCTAGGAAATAGTAGGATAAATCTCATCTTATAGGCCATTGTTCCAGGAGGAGAAAACACTTTAAAGCTATGCTGAATTTGCTGGCATCTTGAATAGTTGGATTACTTCAGTAATCTTTCATTTTTCCCCTCAAACCCCTCCTTCTTCTTTTGTGCCCACTTTGTAACCATCAAGTACAATTATTCCATTTCTAAGGACTTCCAGGGCTGCAGTGAAAGGTGCATTTGTCATTACAAAAATATTTTTGTCCGTGAGAACTTTTCATTCCTCCCAACGGCAGCTCCCGCCATGGCAAAGCTCACAGGAGTCTTGATTAAAAGACTTGACTTATGTAAGTAGAAATGAATGACTTACAGGTAATTATAGCAGGCTGAAAAGCAGGAGCATGATGTTTGGAGCTAAACAATGTCACAGATAGTGCCTTAATTAGCAGCAAAAGTGATTTAGCAGAGTAATATGCTGATACCGATTCAATTGCTACAAATTATTGGTAACAATAAGCATGGAATAACCAAGATCTACTAACAATGAGATGCAATATCTGTCAGAGGAAAAAGTAGTGCCCCTTTAATAATGAGATTGTAATTAGACTAGAAGAATAAAGTACATATTAATATTGAACAAAGGACAAAATACGGTGATATTATGCTATGCAAGAGGAAAAAAAAAAAAAAAGAAAATATCCTGTTGCCAAAATTCTAAAAGGCTCTGAAAATCAAAGATATAAAAGCAAAAACACAGAGATTAGGATTAAAGTCTATACATTGTTGCAAACCTTATAGGACTTTAGACAGCTTCCTCTGAAAGTTGCCCCATAAGGACAAGGATTGTCACCTCCAGGTAGAGCTTGCACAAAGAGAGGGAAGCAGAAGGACCCAGAAAAGTGGGGGCCGCAGGTCTAATGTGTGTCTGAAGCCCACCTCCACATTCAGAAGTTGTCTTCTTACTTGTCCCTTCTTAACTCCACCAGGAGAAGCCATAAAAAGTCCTAGCTCTCTGTCTGGGTGCTGATTGTGGTAAGTAGGCCATCAGCTAGAGCAAGTACTAACATAAATCCTAAAATGGTAAATGTGTTTGTTGTTTGTTTGTTTTTTCTCCAGTTTCTGAAACTATGTAATTCCTTAAAAGTTAAAAATCACTTTTTTTTTTTTTTTTTAAGAGTCCAACCCTAAAGTTTCATGGAAGGACCCAGAAAAGGAGAGTTCTTGAGGTTGAAAAAAAAAAAGCAAGGTAAATAAAAAGAATCTACTTGCATTATTACTTGAAGGTTCAGGACTATAATTTAGTATGGAAAATGTGGACTTGACCTGTGATTTTGATTGTATTTGGAGCCAATAGAACCCAAGCTAGGAAAACTATAGAATCTGAATATAATAAGGACCAATGAGAGGGCTGGTTTACAGATGCAATAGCTTCAAACAATGGTTCATCTCAGTCCCAGATGCCTGGCCCCACTAGACTCATCTATCCATATTTTTCTCAAATCACAGACCAGCATGTGACCCAGAGCTGGCTTTTCATACACACCTCAGCAAGCAATTTTAGTGGTAATCATCAGAGTTTCTCTTCCAGATAGGGATGTGAGGCTTTTTTTTTTTTCAGGACTACAAGGTTTATTTTTGTAACGCAGGCACGATAGCCACAGCCTAAATAATACTGCATGGTTTGAAAGGACTCTGTGAGCTCCAACTCTGTGACAACCCAGACAACCACCAATGGTAATGATCATTTTAAACCGGGATTTCGTCTAGAATTTTTTATTTATTTTATTTATGCTTCCACGAGATTGGAGGAGAAAAATAAGCAGATTTTTTGAAAACCCCAGTCACAGCGGTTTTCGTTGCAAGACTTCCCCAGGAATGTCAAGTAGGTACGAATGCAGTGAATTCCAAGAAGTTTTCAATGTTAATTTCTGCTCAACAAGGAACACACACACATAAACAGCGATCAATAGTCGCTAAATGAAAAAGAAGTAGCAAATCGATAACTAGGGACATTTTCTTTTCAAGCTTCTGCAAACAATGGAAGGGATGATCAGTCTGTGATTATGTGGAAGTAGCAGATATTGTTTCAGCTCTTAAAAGGTAGTGAGCAAGGGCTTCACCCGTGTCGGTGCGTGCAGATCTGCTGGATGGGAATATTGAACAGTATGTAAATATGATCTGAGTTTCCATTTCTACATAAAGCAGATGTAACAATTTTTTGCATTTTCCAAGGTCTACATCCTGAAAACAAATGAAAACCTTCTCATTCTTACTCTCCACTTAGATCACTTTTCCACTAGTGGAAAAGTACAGATGCTTCATTTCATGTAGGACATGCCCACCATTCTCACCATAATGAAATCTCAGTTTTCACATGCCAGTGCTTTAATTGAGGCATTGGTTGTGAAGATAAGAGAATGGATTTTGACTATTAAACCCCAAGGGAATCCATGTTGGTAACTTTTTGATTACTGTAACCATATACCGGATCAGGACGCAGAAACCTCAACGCTGAAATGGGGGATCTCAAAATCCAACCCTGCTATTTTAGCTTAAAATTCATAAACAAAGTACCCTGTTCAAATGGCGACGTCTGCAAAAAAAAAAAAATTGTCTTTGAAGTTAACTTAAAGGGCAGCTTGTTGCAGAAGTGAGAGAATAAACAGGTTGTGGGCTTCTTTCTGAAGGTCTCTAGGTGTGATCAAAAGGAAATGAAGGACATTAGGGACAGCTGTGTAGTATTGTGCCATATTAAGTTTAATTTTTGATACTTAAGTTTTCTATTGCTGGCAACAGAAAAAGTGCAAAATACCGTAAGTGCTTAATCACCTGCTAATTTCAACTTCTTGGTAGTGATAATAAAATGCAATTGAATTTTCTTTAAAGCTCTTGCGAACAAAAAAAAAATTAAAAAAAAAAAAAGCAGAGTGACTTCTAAAGCACAAGGATGTTATTTTACAAAGTTAATAAGCCTTTCATAGAGAGATTAAATGACTTGATACAAAACAGAAAGAAACTATGTAAAATTCACAGTGTAGGAAAAAAAACCCCTTTTTTTTATTGTAAAGTAGCTAATTGAAGAGATCAGGAAGTAGTAATTATTTAAGACACTATAAAAATGGGTTAGGCCTTTCAGACTATGGAAAAGACTTATACACTAGAGCCATACAGAAAACATAAAACTCTAGTAATGACTTACATGAATTCTAGTATGCTCCACTTAGCTTCAGGAACTGTAAATAACATCTTTCTGACAGCTAAATCAATGCAACCTAAAATCCGAAAGTGCACCCTCAAAGCAGCATCTGAGTTCTAACCTCTTCTTCACCATATGTCTGTGCACTCAAGGGGATTCAAAAGAGACGTTTTTCTTGGAAATGAAGCATAATAAGGGAGAGTCTTGTGTATTGTGAGTCTAGCTGATGTTATATAATATTAAATGGTCATCATTTCCTGTATCCAGGTATACCTGGGGAAACATGGTGGTGTTGCACTTTTGCCCACTCAGAACAGTGACAGCTTCAAGGTGGGTTCATCTGACTAGGCAAAAGCTGCAAACCCCCTTCCATTCACTAAATAGAATAGGTGAGGCTTTCACAAGTCCCGAGCTTCGCCTTAATTCTTCCCTTTTCAAAGCAAGCGCTAAGACTGTCATTGCAAGCTGTGGAGGCATAAAAATACCAGTGTTGGGTCCTTCTCACCGTCACACCAGCTAATTGCTGCTGATGTAGGTTGTCACTTCTTTATTGAAGTTGTTATCGTTGCCGCATTGTCATTTCTTGCTTCGTGTGCCTCATTATCGTAGCAGCTGAAACCACAAACTGGTGGGAATATATCCCTCTCTGAATTGAGTGGTGAAGGGGAATAGTTATCTCGCACTCCATGCAACATCCTCCTGTTCAAGCTACCAGCAAGTGGTAGAGCCAGAAATTGCTCACAGGCTTCCTGAGCACTGATCCTCTTTGTGATGAGAGGGTTTGTCCTCTACCTTGTCTTGTGCTGAGGAGAGATTCACATTTCTCAGATACTGGCTTATTTTTTCTGGGTTTTACCCTTGAGTTAGAAACAGTTTGTGGTTCTGATAGGAGACAGGAAATGGAAGTAGTGAAATTGCTGATTCTCGTTCTGAAATTAAATATGGAGGGACCGGTTCTGTGTAAGCCCTTCCAGAAATGAACGGGGCAGAGCAGCTCCAGCTCTGTGACTCACTTTTCAGTTTGAGGCAATATTTGGGATGATATTTGCAAAACACAATGTCTGCAAAACTGAGTGATGGATTAAAAAAAAACCACCTTATTTTCTCTTCCTATTTGTGATGGTTTTTTCTCTGTCTGCATATGTTCTCACATCTTTTTTTGATAACAGTATTTTTCCTGCTAATACAAAAAGTATTAGGTCCTGGGTTTGTATCTGAGCCTATGTGTGGCATTTCCCAGAGTACTAGCTTTTAGCTGGGATGTCACTGGCCCATGTCAGACCCAGAGAATTGATCTGTTGCATGTAAAAGGAAAGCAAATGAGGTACCAGCAGAAGATGAGAGTGAAGGTCACATCTGAGAGACCTTCTCTCCCATCTCTCTCTGCCCATATTACCCTCTGCCAGGGCTTCCAGACATTGGAGAAGCAAACTTTTCCAATAAGAAAGTACCTCCCTGAGACATCTTCCATCAGCATTGGGGGCAGTCAGAGTAGTATCTCCTAGAGCACCCCAACTGGGTATGAAGGAGAGTGAAGCTGTGGTGTAATTACAAAAATCTTTATGAAGTGTTTCTAAAATGAGAAATCAGGTAAAGCCTGTTAACATCAAATTAACTACATCATTTCATAGCCCATCCTCTCTCTGAGTGCAGTCACAGTCCTTCTCCCTGCATCTTGCTGATGGCCCAAATATGTCTCTGAAATGGAAGGGGAAGGGCTGCCCAACTCTGTGGCTCACCACTGCTCTTTCACCTACCCCATCACTGCATCTTCAGGGCATTAGGTGCTCCCTTTTGCTGTCTTTGTTGTACCAGAGAATGTTTGTCTTTGACTGATGTTGGGAAATGAGCTGAACCACTTGGCACCCCATAAAAGGGAAACAAAGGTTTTTCTTTAAATGTCTTTCCTCAGCCTCCTGGAGAAGGTCACAGTGTTACTAGTCATCCTCTCTTGCTAGGTGCTTGGAAGTCATTTACGGAAATGCAGCTTTCAGGGTCACTGTTTCCCAAAGTCATGAAAACTTCTGTGTTGTCCAAGGGAGACCTAATTATTATCATTCTCTGACTCATCAGCAGGTCTCTGAATGCCTCTGGTTGTTCAGAGAAGCCTTAACATTTCCAGGCTGGACTAGTTCATCTCCACAGTTCGCTGTTAGAAATAGCAAAGATGTCACTTGTCTTAAAATATATGATCTGCTGTTCCATTCCTAAAGGTGCTGTTATGCTAACAATAAATCTGCAAGAGACTGCAGACAGAGTGTGGGATGTGATGTATTCAATATTCATCATGCTGTGACCCAAAGGAGTATCAGGAAGCTTTGCATCATGAAACTTCTCTCTGTAATTTAGCAGTCTCAAAATGATGGGCCAAAATACAGCCCAGGAGGTTGCACTGGCATCTTCAATTGAATTTAAGCCAATAAACCAAAGGACAGTGTGAAAACACAATTACTGCCTGATTTCCAAAGCGAAGGTTCAGACTGACTGGTTTGGCTTTTTTTTTTTAATATTTGTATTGTTTGTAGCTAATGTTAAGAGCCTAAGAGCTTTTTCTGACATTTGAGCACTTTATGGGTCATATCAGCTTCTCAAAATTCTGTCTAGATCTTCAATCCAGAAAGTGAGTGTTCTTTCTTAACATGTTAATACCAAACAACATTTAAATTGCAACACTAGTGTAAGAAGATGGTTTTCGTGCGTCCTTATAACAAGTACACAGAATTTAAAGTAATGATCTTTGAGTTTATCACCCTTCTTGCCTCTGGTGCTCTGCTTGGATCAGATTATCTCATTTGAATAGCAATGGGTTATGAAAAAAAGGTCTAATCTGTTCCCTCACTGTGTCACTATGCTTGCATATATTACTTTATTTTATTTTATCCCCTCCGGCACTTGAAAGAAACCCCCAAAGACCCTTGTTGAGTCACATAAAAAAGCTCTGCTGGAAAATAAGAGTTGAAGGGAATATTACTCTTTCCATGATCTTTCCATATAGAGAATAGTTTGATTTTTGAGTAATCGAATTACCATTTGGGGAAGGCAATAATATCTAGCTCTGCTGTACAGCACATTTAATCCTTAGATTTAAGATTCATTTATAGGTCAATATCATTTTCATTCTACATGTCTAGTAGAACTGAGGTAGAAAGCAGTGACCAATGTCATCTAACAACCTGAATTACCTTTCAAGCACCAGCCCACAAGCCTGCACTGCTCAGCATCCAGACTAGTTCCTAATATTCCCATTCAATTCTATTATTCTTAAATCGATGTGAACCATCCATCTGATAAATCAAAGAAGTTTTACCCCTAACCACAGGTTTGACTATTGCCATCAAGCATATTTCAGAATGTCATGTAGTGAAAATCAGCATAGCTCCACTAAAATCAATGGAGTTAATTTATACCCAGGTATAAATTAACATATCTCTGTGAAGTCAGTGGGAGCTTTTGCTGTTCCTTTAATTGACAGCAGGATCAGGACAAAGGTGTCGTTGTGATCTACTGTTGGTGCCTGGGAATATGGAACATTTAAATTTCTGTCTAATGTTAAGTCCTCAGAAAACTGAACATGTTAATGTAAAAGTGAGCTCCTAGTATCTTTTAACTCAGTTGGCCCAGGATACTGGTCTCATTAAAAGATGATCCTCTAGCAAGAAAGATGAAGATGACAAAAAGTTTGAAAAAGGAAAGCTTTGTGGAAAGAAATGAAGGAAAAAAGCTATATTTGGAAATACGAAACATGGGTATAGAAATATCTAGTCCACCAGCACTTCCATCAGTACTTCCAGTACTACTTCTCTAGTGACTCTCATTCCAGGATCACCATCTATTTCACTATGCTGAAAGCAATCAAGAATTTACAGGGGAATCCTGTACTCTCTAAGGTTGGTCCAAATCCTTCACTTAGACTTGTAAAGGAGGAAATGATCCGTAAGAAATACTCCAGAGGATTGATAGATGTTGTGGCAGTGCAGTGGGCAGTTAAAGGCACAACTGGAGACCTAAACAGGTGGTTGTTGTGTTTTAGTTGAACGTGTCTGGGCCTAGCGGAGTGATTACTTGCTTAAAATCTTTACAAATGTATTAATATGAAGTCCTTAACATTTTGTCAGTTTGTTACTGAAATAGGCTCTTAGTCTGGATTTTAACAGAAAGTCTCATCCTGAGGTTTACATTTTTATCTGGAATCTATTAGATAAAATATTATCTAGTTTAATTTAAATCGTGTTTTAAAATACTACTGAAGTCTGCACTCTGCTTCTGTTTCTTCATTTCAAACAGCAGCTGACTCAGGCACTACATAATTAATTTAAGTATCATTTGAGGTTACTTTAATACAATTTCCTCATAAGTACATGAGGAACATCCCATCTATTTAGAGTTCAATACATTAATTGTAGACAAAAGCCAGTTGTCATGGTTTCTATTACAGACAAGTGTGAAGGGTCAGTTCATCCCCAAATTCATTATAACCTCAAAGAGTTCGGTTACCATTTTGTGTCTGGTTTTAGATGAGTCTGTAATGAGTCACATGAGTTAATCCCATTTATATGGTTTTATGAAGCAGGATTGTCAAGTTAAATGCTTTGAATTAGAAGAAAGGTTCAAAAAAGGAATGAGCTCAGAATACCAAAGCCTCACTGTGGCCAATGCCCAGCCAGGCAGAAAAGAATATTTCACTTTGTGATATGTTAGCAACCTGTTGATGGTTTAATTAAGCACAAGGGATGTTCAAGAAGGGGAATGAGGAAAGCAGTCCTGCTTCCTCCAACCACACTTTGTCCTCTGAATACAACTTGAGGTCTGACAGGATGCTCAGCACTTGGTTCAGAGACAAGGTGGGTTGAGTGAGGATCTATCATTGTGCTGACTGGAGACAAAGAAGAAGCACTTGCTTAGGCATAAAGCAAGATTTTCTTTCAATTTGGTGTTTTTGTTTTGATAGTCCTTATGATTTTGGACTTTATAAATGAATGCTTTTATTTGACGTTAAGTTAAACGCTATTTAAAGACATTTTACTACTATGGAGGCATTTGAAGGGCCTGATACTCAGTGGGGAATCTAAACCATCCATGCAACACTCCCGTACACCTCACTAAACTGTTCTGCTTTTTAATTCAGTTCCATATGCTGCCTGGGGTTATGCTGTGGCTGAGAAATGCCACTCGCGTGCACGTTGTTCGCCAAGTTACAATTGTACTTTTTTTTTTCTCAGTGTTAGTTTAGAATACTTTCAAAAGCTATTACCTGGAGTACAGTTTTCTTATGATTCTGAGACATGTTTTCCTGGTTCAAAGGCAGTACCTTGTGTTGCATAAAATTAAAGCATGTCCTAATGAAAAGCTCCTTAGTCACTAGTTCATGCGAATAAATACTGTTAGTTTTGGTAATTGCTTCTCCTTTCTAGAAGAATTATGATACTGATATAGATTTATCAATCACAAACACTAATAGTGGAACATTTTACCTGTGCTGCAGCTCATGAATGGCAGCAGACTTATTAGTTTCCATAGCAACACCATCTCCAATTTCCAAGGTCAAAAATTCCTCCCATCCAATCAGTGGAAAGTAAAGTGTATCTTCCTGTGACTACCTTGATATTCTGCAAAAACAGGAAGAGATATTGGGTGATTAAAGTACAGATTTAAAATAAATACCTAAATTTTCCCTGTGTAGATTATGCTTTACTGCAACATTTGAAGACTCAGACACTAAAAATGCAATAAGTAGTCTAGATAGGATCATCCCAGCATAAAAATCACTCCCCAATGCCACAAAACTGGAAATGAGATCAATGAAAAACATAAGTGAAGTTTGAGACCCATCCATCCACTCCACATAGCACAGAGAACACTTGCATGGGAGTGAGTTTCTCCAGGTCAGAAAATAAAACCTGCCTGTGGTCCATCTGCCAAACACTGTTGGGTTAGAAAAAAGGGCCTTTGCAAAAATGTCCTCTTCTTGACTCCTGCATGTTCTTCACACTTTATGATATCTCTTTCAATGCAAGTATCAGAGATCATATAGAATGGTTTGGGATGTGTTTAAGGTTTGACCTTAAAGGTCATCTAGTTGCAACCCCCCTAACATGGGCAGGGACACTTCCCACTACACAAGGTTGCTTAAAGCCCCATCCAATGTAGTCTCTTCTTGCCCCATAATAGTTCAACTTCTGATCCCAGAATCCTTTGATGAACATAACATAAGCAGTTACAGATGCGCAATGGTAGATCTCTTATAGAAGGAGAGGGCAATACAATGTCATACGTACACTATGTAAGAAAAACCTCAATCAGAAGCTTTTATGTTAAGGTTTATTCTTCAGAAATGAAACATTCACCCATAAGGATTTACATAACAATTTGCTTTTATTTCCTTTGACATTTCAGTCAAGATATGATGAATTTAACCAGGGAAAAAAAAGTATCTTGCTTGGCCTATGCTCCCAAAGGGCAAACTAGTAATTTACTGTTGGGAATCAGTTCATAAAAGAGCTGAAACCAGAAATCACTTAATAAAATGGGTTTATAAAAAACATAAAATCATTGTAAACCTTTTAAGTGATGAAAATTTTCCTTTGAGAAATTACATTTATGATCCACATTTACAGATCCATAGTCTCCTCTCACTTGCCTCATTTTTCATACCAGTGCAAAAAGATATCATACAGAGTGGCTCTGAAACTTATTGTTGACAAGAGCAAGAGATGGATTTTAGGAAATTAAGAAATTCAACTCTCTTGGAAGTCATCCCACTTTTACAATGGACCTAATTCTATTCAGAGGTGTTTTTTTTCTATAAATTTCACCTAAGAATTGTAGGTGGTCTCAGAGGAAACACATCAAAACCTGGTGCACCATTGCAAGTTGCCGTTGGAGGTGGGAAGTGATCAAATCTCAACACACGTCTAAGGTTTCAAGAAAGGATGTAAAAAGTAGAGTCTCTTTTAACCTTTTGTGAGGTGCTACTTCACACACATCTGGGGTCTACTGAAGCACTTCTGTGCCATTTAAAAGTATAAATGGCTTGAGCTGTTTAAAAAATGGAAAAGTTTTCATAATTCTGTCGAAGTAGAAAAAGAGAAAAAGGAGCTGGATGGTACCTTTATATATCAGTCCTGCCCTAAGCAACAATAATTGCTTGTAAATAAATAAATATTTTGCTATCATACCTCAAAGACCTACAGTGATATAAGTCTTTCCACAGCTTCCTCAGGAAACCTTTATAATGTTGTTGGTTTAAAAGTTACTCCTGACATTGGCTACGAAGGACTTTATTTGTCTAATATCAATGGACATGGGCATTTTTCTCCATACCTTTCGCATGTCTGAAGAATAAGTTTTATATTAGTGGATTCTTGTTTTGTTTTTCCCAAGTCATCGTTTTATCATCTCATTTTTATTTCTTTTCTGGATTCCTTCAGCATAGCTGATGTTTTTCCTGCAAGCACACTGCCCAGGGCTGGGCACTGTCCTCCAGCTGAGGCAGAGAGATCACAAACAGCCACTTGCTACCTACACATTCCCAAATGAGGATGGCTATGTTTTCATTTTATACTTGCATTCAATTCAGGTTCTACTCTAACCCCTTCTTTAAACCCTACTGAAGGTATGCATTGATTTTCTTCTACCTAAGTGTGAAACCTTGTACTTTTCCTTATTGAACTGCATCATATTTATTTCACAGCCTTTCTCTTGTTTGTCAATATTTGTCTTGAAGCTGGTGTACACATCTCTGCTATTTAAGACAAAAAAAAAAAAGTTTTTTTTTTATTCTTTTCCTCCTAAACAGAATGCAGACTTTCAGATCAAAAAGGTAATTTTAATCATTTCCTAAGTTTTCAAGTTAATTGCTCCTATATTAATTTTGTCACTTTGATGCCCTGCCTTCCCCTCTGTCCCAGTTTTACCTTTTTTTTCTAATTCTAGGTTAGCAGGTGGGATTTATATTCTGCAGGAAGATTCCCCAAACAACCACGAACTGTAAGTCCAGCAACACTGCTGGGTGAGGAGGCTCAAATTTCTCATTGACAGACAAAGGTGCTTGCTGGGTGCCCATGTTCTCTGTTAGCATCAGTAGATAACAACCAGTATTTGTCTGTGGTTTACCCTCTTTGGGTGAAGTTATTGCAGTGAATTTTGTGCATTGCCACAGGTTTCCTTGGCATTTCTCTCTGCATTCACTTCCTATGCTGGGTATGTTTCTGTGGCTGTTTTTCTTGACATGGACAGAGAGCATTTCCCAGTGCTGCCTACTCCGGTCCCACCCAACTCCCTTTCCTCAAGATCTCTCAAACATGTTCTATTTCTGGTCATTACATGGTTGGCATGTGAGTTATTTTGTGCACATCACCTGGAATCCCTTTTAAATGTGCAAGAGTTGCCAAAGGCAATTATGGCACAAAAGAAAAACCACTTAAACCCTCCAGTGTTACCCATGTGCTTCCCAGGGGTAATACTCTGAACAGCAAAAAAAAAATCACCAAAAAAAGCCAATTAACTGATCAGATCTATCCTTTTCCAAGATACTTGCCCTTTCCTGCAAGGACAGATCCTTCTGAAAAACTCCTTTCTATTATCTTCTCATTAGGTTGTGCATTGAGCCTTTTGAAACCAAGAAGTGAGTACCTGCTGCTGCCAATATCCAGACTATACACCCAAAGCTTTTTGTATTCATATAAAGTATTGATCAATCCTCACAATTGTAATTCTCCTGTTTCTAAGATTGCAAATTATGGGGCATCATTGTAAAAATACACACACACACACATTTCCTTTAAGTAACCCAACTGTTTTACTTATTTCACTCTGACAAACTCAAGGACCTAACTGGCAAGCAGGCACTTAATATTTTTTACAACATCTTTCCAACAGCAGCTTCCATGGGATTATTTACTGTCAAAGTAAATCAAGAATAAATGAAAAAACTGAAATATTTATAGCATAAGAAAAATCTGGTTCAGACTAGAAATCCCGGACTGGCATTAAATCAAGAAGTGTAACAAGATAAATTGTACCATCATACTCTTTGTTTTCTGGATGTAACGCTATCACTTATTCTAATTGTTATGCCACAGTTTGAACAGTCCGTCTTGATAGATAGATGGAAAACAAAGTATGTTAAATATGATCATGAGGGAAACATTACACTTTCCCCTAAAAATTCTGATCGAATGTCCATTTGTCAACAGTATGTAATTTATACAAATATGTTTGTTACCAAAGTAGTCAGCATCATTTTTTGTGGATTTCCCATTAGAGAAAACAAATCCATAGGAAAGGACTCGATCCTCAGATATTTTTAGCTGTCATTTTTAATTCCTAGCTGTGGAGGAAGGAAAGATATCTATTCCTGAGAGATCCAAATGTGATGTGTGGGGCGTACAGGGGTGTATCTGAGATGAATAGATAGAACTGCTGTGGTGTAAAAAAGGTGTCTGAGAAGAGTCGGGGGGAAATACACTGGTCAGCTTTGGCTCTGCACACAGCACAGCACCAAGCTTTTCAATGCAAATACTCTGGTAAATTTTCCACCTAAGCATGAGGAAAAATGTATTTCCTGTGAGGATGGCAAACCCTGGCCCAGGCTGCCCAGAGAGGCTGTGGAGTCTCCTTCCCTAGAGAGATTCCAAACCCGCCTGGACAATGTGATCCCGGGCCCCCTGCTCTGGGTGACCCTGCACCAGATGATCTCCAGAGGTCCTTTCCAACCCTCACCATTCTGTGACTCTGTGATATCGTTGGAGAGAAAGCACACAAAAGTATTGCTGTCATCACACATTTCTGGATGTCTGGAACACTGAAAATTTCGGTTGGATCATGGGCCGTGGGTAGTGGCGTTGCACTTAGAACAGAGGGGAAGGGGGTTTTGTCGTGTGTCCGAAGCTTGCAGTTGCATTGCTGTTTGCCCTTGGGAATGGACTTTAAAAGGAGATACACTATAGCTTCGCCTATTAATTAAAATGGCCTGACATATACTTAGTGCATTAACGTAAGTGCCAATATTTTGTTCTTTATTGAGCTGAGGCTCAAGCCAGCACCCGAGCTTTAGTTTTCGAGACCTATACTTTCTTCAGCTCCTTATTTTTTTCAGTAACAAAACACTTACAAGATCAAGTCAGTGACAAAGGAGAAAGTGCACTTCTAGTGTCATCCGAGTTTTCATGAAAATATGCAACATTTCACGTTTCTGCCACAACTGTCTGTTAGTTTTGTAAAAGCAAGAAAGAGCCGGTTCAGGTGGAGAACTGACGTCTTGCCGAGGTAAATGTTGTCAGGCAGTGGGGATGATGAGATTTTGCTCTTAGCTAAATTCAAGCAAATTGACATTTTTACCCATGGCAAAATGTAGCTATGTTTGCAGAAATAGCAACTTTTTTTTTTGACCTGGTGAAAGAAGCGATGTTTAACAACAGGGATGTGGGGCTAAATTCCACAGTGGTGCTGGCAGAGGAGCTTCCCTCCAGGGCTGGTGTGTTGGTGTAACTACATATAGACAGAGATCTTTTGAATGCATATAGGAGGAAAGGAATAAAAATGTGAGGAGAAGAGGCTATAATCCAGGGAGTCCATGCATAGCTTTTTTATTCTGCAGCCTCAGCTTTCCCTCCCACCAGCTTCCACACATCTATATTATCTTTTGAATTTGGCCTTACATACTTTTATATTCTTCGTCTGCCAGGAAATAAGCCGAGTCTGCCCCAGCTAGGCTTGCATTCTTGGCACACCACTGCTCCTGATCTCTATATTGTCTCCCGAGCACCTGATTTGAAGGCATCTAATGTGAATTTTCTCATGAATGCCAATGATATACAGCTACATTTTTCTTTTCAAACTTTTTATCCCTCAGGCGCTTTCTGCACTCAAACTATTTTCCAGATATCCATAACAGACTGAATAGCAAATACCTGTAACTACCAGAGCAGAAGCGACCGGTTTTACAGTCTCCAGCAAGATTTACCTGTGCTGTTGTAGCACTGAGTGCTTATTTGAAATTATTGAACCGGATTTCGAAGGAGGAAAGCACCTCGTGCTATTTAGCTAAGGCTTCCAATACTGATCACTCCTGGTTTTCCTTTTTCATAAAAGAACTTGGGTTTTCATTTAGTTTTCACTCCTGACTGCTATTGCTCACTTTTCCTAGGGAAGCAGAAAATATTGTAGCTTATTTGCAATTCAGATTCAGTACATAAAGCCTTCGGGGAAGGTTTAAATCTTGTGTTTTCAAAACATTTTCCTAAATCCTAACAGCTCTTTGCATTTCAGCTGACATTGGGTCTCATATATGTTGTGACACTACGGATGCTTCCGTTTCTTAAACTCCCTGCATTAAGGCACCTTAGTGGTATATGAAGAGTAATAGCTGGACTCGACTTTGGTGTCTATGATGAGGCCTCAGCTCCCCAGATGGATTCCCCAGTATTGAAACAAGCAGATATGAAGGCCATAGTTGGCTTACTAAATAATAATGGCAAGCAGGTGGTCCTGTGACATCTAGGGACAAGGCAAACGGCTCGGGTTGAGTAAGCTGCTGGACAAACGGGCTGCACCATTCCCACATCAGATTAATTTACTGTTTTTCACGTGATGAAGGAGCCTTCTGAGTATTCACACCCCTCTGCTATGAGGACAGGATGAGGGTGTTGGGATGGTTCAACCTGGAGAAGAGAAGGCTCCAGGGTGACCTTATAACAGCCCTTCAGTACTTAAAGGGGGCCTGTAAGAAAGCTGGAAACAGACTTGTTACAAGGGCATGTAATGAAAGGACAAGGGGTAATGGCTTTAAACTGAAAGAGAATAAATTTATAATTAAATGCATGGAAGAAGTTCTTTGCTCTGAGGGTGGTGAGGCATTGCAACAGGTTGCCAGGAAGGTGTGGGTGCTCCATTACTGGCTGTGTTCAAGGACAGGTTGTATGGGGCTTGGAGCAACCTGGTCTAGTGGGAGGTGTCCCTGCCCATGGCAGAGGGGTTGAAACTAGATGATCTTTAAGGTCCCTCCCAACACAAACCATTCTATGATTCTAACAGTCAAGTACAAGACACAACAGAATTCCAGTATCTTAAAGATCATCTTGCTTATTTTTTTTACATGGTTGTCTTTTCAGGGACAGCAACGATTACTGAGCTTAAGCTAGAAAGCTGAAACAGAAACACTCCTCTCCAATCACTGCACTGCAGAACATCCCCGAGTGCTTGGTGTGCAGTCAGCATCTCACCAGCATTGCTGGTGCAGTGCCCTGGGAAGGTATTAGTGAGTGACACACTTCTACCAGCACGCCATGAAGAGATGCACTGGTTTAATACAATAGCAGAGACATCTGTGAGGGCATCCACAACTGTAAGTAACCATGTCTTCATAGGAAAGAGGCAATGAGAAAATTCTCTGTATTTAACCCAAACATAAAGACTGAAAGATATAAACCCCGGCATGTTGCGTTGTTGACAAATCAGCATAAAAATGTCTTTCAACAGTAAACTGCTTAAGTCATAATGACTATAACTGTTGTAATACAATCACAGCCCTTGTACTTAACCAAGCCTTAGGAAAGCACAGTGAAGGTGCAGTTATCTCACACGAACCATGTCGTTTGGAGATTATTTACTAGTACTTTGATTTTTATTTTTTTTTTCCCCAGTTTATATACAGTGTGCAATGCCAGTAATCATTCTGAGAGGGCTGTCTCATGGGCAATATAAAATTTTGCTTCACATACTCACATTGCTCATGGTCCAACCGTAGTGTTTTCTTGTAACTGAGATGTAGGCAGATTAGCTTTTTATTTACGTATGTGTCTATATGTAGGTGAGTCTGTGTATATATGCATAGTATAAAAAAAGGTATAACTTGATTCAATCACCTCAACTGTTGGGTTGGGGTTTTTTTTTGAAATACAAAGTTATGGTGATATTTCTGCTCTTTCCAGTGATACATATGATAAATAAGGGCAGAAATATCTCATTGTGATGTAGTGGGAGAAAACTGGCACAGAAGCTGGTTTTGTTTGAAGAGTATTTTTCTATTCATTACTCATTGTGACTTCTTTACTACCCATTACAAACCTTGGCTGGTCTACTGGTCTCTTGCACTGGGAGATGTGGAGCAAGGATACTGATTGGTGTGGGGCACGTTAGGGTGACCTTGCACAGCCTATACACTGTGCTTCGGGGTATGTCCTCACACCTGCAGCTTTTCAAGAGCAGCACTGAGCTGTGCCAAGGCTTGGCTTCAGTCCAGACCCGTCGACACATCCCTTCAGGGAAATGATAAAACTAAACTCTGCTACCAATTCAGGTTGACGCTGCCCAGAATGGTGAGTGGCATTCAAGCAAACTCCTTGTCCCATTACTGCTACCACAGACCCTGAATTCATTAGAAATCAAATCCCAATAATTGCATTCCTCTCTGTAACATCTTTCCCATGATTTCTGCATCCACTCATCATTCCTGGCTTTGTACATGAATGTAGTGTGACCCAAGTCAATAGAAGACAACACAGAGTTGCAAAGTCAGTACATTAGTTTGTAGTAATTTCTGTTCTGTAGTCTCTGTCACATGGAGGATTATCTTTTGGAACATCATTTATGTGTAAGACTGCCCAAAATTCAGGCTGGTATAAAATATGTATTAATTAAGTGAGGCACATCATTGCATGTGTCTCAAACTATTTTGTGACTTACTGGGTTTTTTTTAGGTAGTCACCCCATTTTAACCTATGTGATGTAAAAAGCAAACGTATCAGTTTCGGTAGTTTAGAAATATCTTGTGCACATTAGAATTCATTACTGATATTCCTGGAGGCAGCAGAGAGGATCAGCATCCATTTACAGTGAGTAAGCTCCTCAACATTAAGATCCTGACATCAAGAAAACACAAGGTCTCAAACCCTACTACAGTTGTGCTTCAGGTTCAGCTATGCGTGTCTCAGTGCTCTGTTCTCTGTTCCTAGCAGAAATTATCACTTCTGGTTTCAGGAAAATGTGTTTTCTACATTAAATTTGCAGCTGGGATAAGCATAGGTGCTTTTGATAGTGGATTTCTAGCCTGCAACTCTTTTCATAAACTAAACAGAAGTGAGGCAGAAGTAGAATGAGGCAAAGCAGAGTAATAATTTATCTTATGTTGTTTGATAGAAAGAAAAACGTCAGCCACAAAAGCTTCCTGGGGTAAAATGGATAATGTTAAAGAAAGATTTGCAGCAGTGATAGTAGCATTTAGCAATGACTGCCACGTTTCCTCCAGCTGAGGGAAGGCAAAACTAATTCAAGCTTAGGAGTTTCTGTAGGCGGTGTGTAAGGTGGTTCACCAAAAGATTATGTGCTGTTGACCTGCCATCTCCTTGCATTTGCAGATACACAGGTCCTGGAGGCATGCTGGAAGAATTAACCTCGTATACCATTTTCTGTTTCATTTCCCTTTTTGTTTGCAGTTTAAATCTTCCGTTGTATGAAGACAGAAAAAGCAAAATTTATTATCTATGTTACTACACTTGAGAATATGTCGAGTCCTTGGCCCACTTGTGTAACCCAGTCACAGTCTAACTCCAGATGGAGTAACGATCCAAGTATTCCCTGACCTTTCACAGAGAGTATTGTATTGAAGGAGAGGTGAGATCTTGGACTGACCTACACACACTCCAGGCATTGCCTCTTCTGGATGTGATCTTCCTCAAGATCTAATGCTATCTGAGTTCAAGCACAATACTTAGGTCATTTAAGCCCTTTTCCCTCTTATCAGCACAGAGGTGATGGGCCTCTCGCTCTTTTAGTTTCATCCCTTTCCATGCCTCTGTACCAGCAGTAGGAGTACCACCTACCAGCAAAATGTTTATAGAGGAAAACTAGAAACAGTCACAGTTATTAAACATGTATATAATATTGTATAAGCTAAAGCAGTGCTCTTACCAGAACTGCCTAAAATCCAGATTCTCACATAGCACCTGCTAATCCAAATACTTCAAGACATGGCAGAAAGGTGTTAACATCTGCTACAGTGTGATGGCAACTTCACCCATACGCTAGCTTCATATAAGGGCTTGTGTTGTGATTTCAATACTCCTGAGTGATTCCAGTTACTTATCCTGGTGTAGAACTTTCCAGCTCGGTCAAATAACTAACAGGATTGCAAGGGCCAAATACACAAGAGCTCTACGTATTCTTCTAATGTAACACTGCACTGTCCTCATTTGATCTCTCCATGTGTGGGACTGGACATCCAAACATCCCTATGAAACCTGTCCTGTAAGTTTTGATGAGATGAAAACCTTAGCATAGTCTTCAGAGGTTTCTGCAGAACATTTTCCAAGTGAATTAGAGTTCAGAAGTTTTCATCAGGTAGGTAATTTCCAACAACTGGGATATTATCTATTAATCACTCAATACCGTCTACAGTAATTACTGAGCAAACACTGAGATAGAAAAGATCTGATCAAAAGGCTTGAAAGGTTTGGCTGATGTGTAAGCGTGGATCAACTTTCAATTCAATCCATTCTGAAATACATTTTCTGAAGGGGTCTGAAAGTGTTACGTTTACCAAACCTGACAGTATAACCTGTAAACTAATTATCACGTTTCTTTTAATGTGTTCACAAACACTGAAGCTGAATGTCTAGATGGTACCCTAATACTGAGGCAGAAGAGCACACATTATTCTTCACAGATGAAAAATTTAATATCTACTTCATATCTATGAGTAAAGGCTTAAGAACTCTAGAAAGCAGCCTTCCAAATATTATCAGTGTAATAACGATAAAAAAAAATTATTCTATTCCAACTGAAGTTCGTAGCAAAATTCCCATTTCTTCAGTAAAATAGGATCAAAATTAGAATGTCATCAGAAGATACTGTGCGGGCTTCTTCAAGGATGTTAATAAAGGAACTGCTGATAAACCTTTACAATAGTATCTTGAAGACTTCACCCCTTTCAAGATCTCCTGCAGCGGCTGTTTGAATATGAGCCTTATATCACAGGAACGCTTTAATTTCTGCCACCGTAAAGTCTGCTATTCAGTGTTTTCATTTTAATCTCTTGCTTGCTTCATATTTACTATCCCAGATCTTTTTATTAAAATCCATATTAAAGGTATTGTGATATCTTTATGGTGCTCACCTTTCAAACAACATATCCTTAGTAACGAAGCTTTTATTTCTGCCTTTCTTACACGTCTACACCTCCTGCTGGTGACCGTGGAGGGAATCACAGTGCACATAGGGACTGATGCAGTCTTAGGTCACCTCCCTTGGAACCCTCCATTCCAGCCAGGGTTGAACTGCTGTGTTTCTCGGAAGCCTAATAACGAGCCTCTGTCCTTCTCAGCAAGAGGCACCCAACGGATGCCTTAACCTGGCACCCATTCATCGAGCTAATGGCTGAGGGGATTTCCCAGCGATGGCTCACAAATCTCATTTGATCAGCATGCAGCAGGAATTTACCACTTACTGAGAGAGGCTCTCATTTTAGTTTGTTCTTGGCTTGTTGATGTATTATATATTTACCAGCAGAGAATCTCATTTGTGGTTTATGGCTCTAACATCTGCAATGATCTCTCTCTTTCTTATTTCACCATGGCTCATCGTTTGTTATTCCTCCCAATTACAACCAGGCAGCTTCAAAGGCTGGGCTCCCAAACCCAGCACAGGCACCAGTCACTCATCATCACAACACCTGATTAGCAGCTTCTCCTACTTAAAAAATTACTGGTATGACCAGTTTATTAAAAAAAAATATGTATTTTCATATCCTCTCTTCTAGAGGAGAAAGGGGAGGAGTGATGAGCTTTGCATGCAAAGCGTGTCAGGTGTGAAAGCAAGCAGGACGTAACACATGCTGTGAGGGGCATTGAGTGGGTATTAAACATGACACTTGAACTAAGTGGTGCATCAGAATCCCCAGTCTGCTTCCTGGACTCCCTTACATGGTGACAAGTGTGTCTCATGAGGAAATGCGTCTTATGTGTCATGTGTCTTATGAGGAAAGGCTGAAGGATCTGGGGCTGCTTAGCCTTGAGAAAAGAAGGCTGAGGGGAGACCTTATTGCCCTCTACAACTACCTGAAGAGAAGTTGTAGTGAGGTGGGAGTTGGTCTGTTCTCCCTGGTGACAAGGGACAGAACAAGAGGAAATGACCTGAAGTTGACCCAGGGGAGGTTCAGGCTGGATATTAGGGAAGCATTTCTTTCCAGAAAGGGTTGTCAGGCATTGGAATGGGCTGCTCAGGGAGGTGGTAGAGTCACCATCCCTGGAGGTGTTTAAGAGCTGGGTAGATGTTGTGCTTAGGGCCATGGTTTAGTGGTTTTTGATAGGGCTGGGAGTAAGATTGGACTTGATCATCTTGAAGGTCTCTTCCAGATGAAATTATTCTATGATTCTAAGTTATTTCAGGACTTGCTTTCAGGAAAAAAAGCCCAAACAAATGGGTTTTCTCATCTCTACTGCAGTGCTGCTGTAGGGAAATGTGTTGTCCTGGTTTCACTGGGACAGAATCCCAGGCCACCTGTGATCTGCAGGCCATTAGCAATCTGAAGTCAGCTGGGAGGGGGAAAAGCCAGGGCAGCTGCCCTGAGCTGCCTACGGGTGTATCCCAGACCATCAATATCATGCTCAGTATAAAGGGGGAAATTGTTAAGGATGGATGGGACTTCTTGTGCCTCCTCTTTCTCTAAAGTGTTGCTACCCCTGGAGGGACTTGCTCATCATCCTGCTCCAGAGGGTGCTTTCCTGTTTACTGTGACCCCTGCACATTCACTGGGCTGAGTAGAACTTTATATACTTTATACTGGTATTAGTTTGGCTGTTTTATTAAATCTGTTTTCATTCCAGCCCATGGGTCTCCTCTCCTTTTCCTGATGCCCCTTCTTGGCTGGGGAGGGGTCATCTGGTGATAGAGCAACTGCTGTAGTTTAGCCAGAGATGTGAGCTAAATGTGGACAGGTGTTCAAGGTCTTATTTTCTCTTTTATTGAAAATATGTTGATGAGTTGCTGCTAATCTTCTCTTGAATTGGGCAAGTCTCCTCCCAGGAAGGGTAAGTTCAGGGGTGCTCCAGAATTATGAGGGTGGGGAGTTTGAGAGCTTTCAACAAGCTCTCCTGAAGAGCTGCGGTGTCCACACTGCTTGCTTTTGTGTTGCAAAAGCCATTTAAACTCATCTGAAATAGTTTCAGCCAGTAACAGAGGCAGTAAGACACTAACACAAACTGGTTTTTGTCCTTTGAACTACTACCTAATTTAAGATTTTATTTTGTAATATCCCTCCATTGCTGCACAGCAATAAAGGGGGAGGTTAGGAGTAGTTCTGGGCTGACCTAGGTGGACACAAGTGCTTATAGGTCAGATGAATTTAAACCAGCTGGCAGTGAGATGAATAAATAATATCAATAGGACTAAGGCAGGACTGTAATGCCGGAGTGACTTTAAGATTAGCTGAGCCATACATGGCCATCAGTTTTGCCTAAGATGAAGTCTCTAATCATTTTATTTGCATGCATATGTACATGCATGTGTGTCAGGAGGGAAAGTTAATTTCAGGGCTTATTGTTTAACAAGTAAATGATTCAGCGTGAAATGATGCTCCTCACCATCCCCTTCCTCCTTGGTGATGCTATTCCTGTTTATTACTATAATTTAGAATCTCTCTGATAATGAGGAAAAGAAGAAAATAATCAGTTGGTTTCTAGATGAAATTAGACTTAATTCAGCATGATCTATGCATTTTAAGATGGGGGATATATCCAAGTAGAATAATCACAGCAGCAAACAGATTTTGTTAGTCATAGAACTCCTTAGGTTGGAAAAGACCCTTAGATTGAGCCGAACCATTCCCCCAGCACTGTCAGGTCACCACTAGACCATGTCCCTCAGCACCACATCTACACAGCTTTTAAACCCCTCCAGGGAAGGGAGTGGTTCTACTGCCCTGGGCAGCCTATTCTAGGGCTTGACGACACTTTTTAGGAAGAAATTTTTCTTGGAGTCCAACCAAAACTTCCTTTGGTGCAACCTGAGGCCATTTCCTCTTGTCCTATCACTTCTCTGGGAGAAGAGACCAACCTCCACCTGGCTCCTAACTCTTTTCAGGTAGTTGTAGAAAGTGATGCCTAGGCAGGGTTTGAGATGATCTGGATATGGGAACAGGCAAATTATTCTGTGTGAACAATATATCTGGGTGCTGGTGGAATCCAGAAGAAAACTGAGAAAGAAGTTATTTAATCAAAAGCCAAGGAGAAAAGTGATGACTTCTCCTTACTGAGTGCCTTTTCTGCAGAAGGTTTTTGGGTGTTACAAGAGAGAGGAGCTGATTCTACAATAGAGAAATTAATAACCATGGCAAAGCCAGCTCATAGGGTGGTCCCTGATTAAAGTGCCATTTTGTCTCCTACCAGTGCACTGGTGTTGGCCACCCCCCTGTGCTATTCCCTTATATTTATATATCCCTAATATTTTTGGCCTCCCTTTACAAGAAAGGAGCCCGCAGACAGCTCTTATGCACCAGCTAAGCCAGAGAGGAGGAAGGGCAAGGGGCTGGAAACTGGGTGATTCTTCCCTGCCCAAAGGAGTCTGAACTGGGTGAACAGAAGGTCTGATATTCTCATTAAGGCTCTGAAGAGAAATGATTCACTACTGTTTAATAATTATAAATAGCCATGTCTTTCTTCAGCAACTTGCCACACATCAGATATTAAGCACCTAGGTGATCATGTTGCAAATCATAGTGTAATTTATAGACTTCTATTTAAATTGGTAATTTGAAAAGAACTTGATTATGAGCTGTTCACTTAGATATACAGCAAAGCACATTTTAACATGATCTAAATCACAGGTTTAGAGACTCCTTTTATTATAGAAAGCAATTTGATACATATAAAACCAGACTAATCTCTTTTCCTACAATTAAATGTATCTTTTTGCTAAGAATTCTATAGACATATCTAAGTTCCTCCATACATGTTCCTTAAGTTCACTTAACATGTACCAACTTCATCAAGTTGCTTGAAAATGATGATGTCATCCTAGGCCTAAGATTAATTGATTCTTGTTTGTTTATTAATGAATTTCTGCTGCAGTTCATGCTGTTTCCTAAGACTGATGTATGAGCTGTTTGCTCATTCAGGAGGCAGACCTTATCAAGTGTCACTAAGCGGGTAAAAGAAAGAGATAGAGAGAAACATTAATACATTTTTATTACATTAATTACTGCTGGACTCCTGCTTTGCGCGTGGCAGATGATTTGTTAGAAATTGATTCTATTTCTTGATAATTATACTGCTCTCCAAGCAAGTCACGCATGCAGGTATCAATACATTTGCATCCACTGGATATGCAGCGGACAATTTATATAGATTCAGAAGATGTTAGAAAAGCAAAATGTTACCTTGAATAATAATCAGTATTTATGAATGTGTTCTCTTCCTGGAGACACTAAGGAGATTTGAACTTGAACTTGCTATTCTGGAGGTGTTTCTGACAGGTAAACAGGGTTGGATGCTCTAGTGGTGTAAGGAGGAATAGCTTTGAGCTTTATGGAGAAATGTTGATTTACACCAGCTAAGAATCAGGACTAGAGATATTTGGAAGACAAAGCCTTTACGTTATCTCCTGTAAGATAAGAATAATGACTTAATTTACTATGGAGACAGATAATATTTAGGATGCAGTTATTTATGCACATATTTAAAAGATATTGATTCTAAAATGTGAAGGTCCGTGAAAACCATTTGCATCGAATCTGGCCATGACTGGGTATTGACATTTAGCAAGGGATTTTTACTGGTATTGCATTTTTTTTACTAGAAGCAGAGCTTCCTTTTCATTTCTGCTTTGTTTTCTCGTCTAGTAGACTGTACATTGAAAGCTAATAGGACTCCAACCTGTTTTCTTGTAACATCAATGCTCTGAGAAGCCTCTTTTATACCTTTCTATTCATCACTTTCATTTAGACTCTCTTTATGCACCAAAATATGTTGTTGGAATCACAGAGAATAATCAAGAGGAAATTGCACAATGTCAAATGATCTGTTACAGTACAAAAAAAAAAAGAAATAGTAGTGAATTAAACACACTATCTTACTCAAGGCCATTTTTAAGGAGTGCTTATTTTGCAAAGCACTTATGGAAATGATCCTTCTGATTAAATACCCCGAAATATAACTAGGTGCTGGGGAACTGTGCATATCCCTCAACATAACATAGACCTGAGCACCTAGGTAAGCTGCATTGCGCTCACAAATTCACAAGAGAAATTGCCATCATGAAAAATCCCGAGGTTTTGAATATTACTGTTGTGTCAGCTCAAGAAAGATGGTGAAAATTCACCTGCATGATTAGCTGTTATTCATTCCCTTTTCTTTCTTCTATGTTTTCTATTTGAGGCATATCTGTGTACTTAAACTATCGCCGCATTCTTCATCTGTACATGGCTGTGGTTTTGAAGTGGTAGAATAAGTGAAACGTTCAAGGCTGGATTTTAAGACATGGCTGATCTCAGCTTCACAGGGTTGTTTTCAGTGAGGTATAGGTATTGCTGCTGATGTGACTCGTGAAATACCATTGATAGTGCTGGGGTTGCTTAGGTTTGTTTCTCAGAAGGTTTATAGTCTTGTGAAGAGAATGGAGCTCTGCAGTCAAAAATCCTCCATGTGGATCTAAGACCAGGCTTAATTTTTTATTTAAAGAACAGAGCAAAAAATACAGTCTATTATGAAATAATTCATAATGATATAAGGAAACACTTTTTCCTATTTATTTGGATATTCGGGAAAATTTCTTCCCCAAGAAGGCTGTCAAATTCTGGAGCAGGCTGCCCAGGGCACTGGTGGAGTCCCCATCACTGGAGGGATTTCAAAGCCATGTAGATGTGGTGCTGAGGGACATGGTTTAGTGGTGACCTGGCAGTTCTGGGCTAACGGTTGGACTTGATGATCTTAAAGATATCTTCCAACCAAGATGATTCTATGTTTGTTCTTT
>WTSP01006891.1:0-11755 GCA_025331215.1 Actenoides lindsayi | reverse complement strand
GCCGGGCTGGGAATCTCTCCAGACAAGGAGACTCCACAGCCTCTCTGGGCAGCCTGGCACAGGCTCCCACACCCTCATACCCACATCGTATGATATGATTTTGATTGAGCAACTTCTTATATCTCTAATTTACTCAATGTATTTAACATCTCTCCTGTTCATTACAGGTTTCCTTCAACATCTCCAGTTAAACCTTTACCAAGCTCCTGTCCACCAAAAGAGAACTTGGAATCCAACTTCTCTAGAGACAGACTTTTTAAACTGCCTCATTTATCCAGGAGAGCCTTGAGAAAACACGAGTTACTGCAGTCTCTGGTAATGTTATGTTTCTTATGTAATTATACTTGCCATTTAATTTCTTTACTCATTAAAAAAAACACCTTAAGATTTCTTTTTTTCTTTTTCATTGGGGACAAATAAAAGGCACACAGTTTGAATTCTCTTAAGAAGCTTGTTTATCTTACTGTATAAACCACTCATTTTCAGGAAAACTTTGAAAAACCAGACCCAGATCTAATAGAGGAAACCAAGGAAGATACACTGCATAGGAAGGAAATAAGCCAGGAATATGTGCAAGAAACTTGGAGAAATATCATTATAATACAGTAAGTAATACACTGTAAAAAAAGCACCTTCTCATGTATATACTGGACCAAACAAGCTTTTGGCTTCCAAATTGTTTTTAAATTCTTAACATTGTGTTTTAAGGTGAATATTTTTTACCAGCTATTGCTTGTATATGGTATTTAATGTATTTATTACCATTGGATTGTGGCATTTAAGAAATGTATTGTCATTTATTGTTTCTGGTATTGAAGTTTGTTCTAAGTACCATAGATGCTCTTCCTTTCTGGTTTTTGGTGCTTGTCCCAGGACAAAGCATGTCCTCAAATTGTCCTGGAAGGGACAATTAAACAGTGACCTAGCTTATCAAGTAACTACTGTTAGAACAGATGGGGGGGAAAAAAACTTGTTTTCATTCATTACTAGTAAACCTTTTAGACAACATCTGCTTTCTTCCTCCCTGCAGTTTACAAACCATTTTAGGCCTCCCATCTTTAGAAGAAGTTTTGCAGCCATCGCAGATAGTTCCTGAATACGTGATGTACAACATGACTAACACCAGCAAACACGGCGTTGTGATCTTGCAGAACAAATCAGGTAAGATCACTTTTTTCTGGCTTTCCTTAAAGACTCTTTATGGTGTAATTGCAACAATGAATAATAATTAAAGTAAAATGTTTCATGTTTTTTTTTTTTCCCCTCAACTAGAGTACAGTTCACTATATTTGCCTCTGAGGTTTTTTCGAGTGTGTTGAATTCACTTTTAAATTACACGTGTAGCAATATTTTAAATTAGGTTTAAATTTGATCTTTTGTATTTATTGCATGTGTGCCATTATTTGTATTAGCCTTTGGGGCTGTGTATAAATAATGTACTTGTTTGTTTCTTTTAGAAGACCTTCCTCACTGGGTGTTGTCAGCTATGAAATGCCTTGCATACTGTAAGTCACCAAATAGCTTTTAAGTTCCAGAAACCTGTTTGGAGATGAAAGTGAAATACACTTGCATGTGAAGATCACTTGTCGTGTTCCTCTTTGGAAATAGAGATAATCTAAATGCTCTGTTAGGTCAAGAAGCAACAAAGGCAAAACACATCAGCTTATTGCACAGAAATGTAACCCAAGAATTAATGCATGTTACAGACATTCTATTTCAGGTAATCAAGCTATCAGTCCAGCCTAGTTATCCTGCTTTCAGGCTTCAGTGTTCCATAACCTATGAAATGTGCAGGAGAATTAACTCTGTGAGCTTTTAGTGGAAGGGTGCTGTCTGAGGCCAGGAAAATTTAAGGACTGGGTTTTTGTTAAGAGAATAATTCCTATTAAGAGAGTGAGGCAGGGAGAAAACTTGAGTACTTGGGCAAAACTTGTATGTGATTTCTTCTAATGCAGTTTTTCGAGAGTAAAAGGACTTTCCTTTTCCAGTTACTGGCTTTGAGCTGGACCAAACCAGCTCCTACACCTCATATTAAATTGAGGAGGCCAATTCATAGAAAACCAATCTGGTTTATTTGTTTTAGAAGAAACCAACCACACTTTCACAAGGGTTTGAGATTAAAAACGTGTCCATATAGTCAGCTTTATGGTCTACTGAATTTGTCATGAGAACAGAGTTCTGCTCACTTGTGGATCCCCTTGCTAATAAAGGAATGGGTTTGTTCTTTAGCATGTGCTGTAGCAGAGCTGTGTGGTACTAACGGTTTCTCTCCTTTACAGTGCCACTGATTTTTATGAAGCTTCACAGAATCTGAGGCTTCTGTTGTCAGATGTGCTTGAAATTGTTACAAGCATGTACAGGTTGTGATTGTATAAACTTGGCAGTGTTATGAAGCAGGCTTTGAAAAGCTGCTGGAGAAGCAGAGAACTGCCAGATAAAAAAAAAAGTCTGTCAATTTTTTTTTTCTCTTTATTACTACAACTGCCTCTTTAAATGGCTAACAAGGCATGCTAGAGTTAGATGAGTGCCTCTCCAATGAAATCGGAGACAATGAGCTCTTTTTATGTCTTTGCCCCCTTGTTTAGCTCTCACCCCTGTTCCTGGCAGGCTTCACCACTCCCCTCAAAGCTGTACTAGCTAGAACGTGGGTGGATGGTGTCTGTGTTGACATCTGCCTGTATCTTTAGCAGAACTGTGGTGTAGGGTTCCCCAGGATTAGTGTGGCTTCAGAAGTTTGGTTGGCAGCATACAAGCCAGAGAAAATGACCCTTTTTCCTTCAACTGCATTTCCAAAATACGTAGAGCCTCTTGGGCTATTAGGAGAAACAGGACAGGGAAGAGCTTGGTGAGTGGATTTAAATCAAAGTAGAAAATAGAGCTGAGCACTGGTCTTGAGCATTTCAATACCTTATTTCTCACTTTGCTTCTATATTTAGAACTACCAGGTCTTTGCTTTCATGAGGCAAAAACTGCAAGCAAGCTTTCTGGGGCTTTTTTTAATTCTTAATTTCTAATTTGAGTGAATTGGTTCAAGTGGAGGCTTTATCTGTGCTATGCTGTGACCAAGTGATGAAGGCAGTTGTTATTTTGCACAGTGAGAACTGAAAATGCTTACACTGGCAAGGGGAATGCTGCTCTGCTATATTTTCAGTGTAGTGTGTGGTAATGTGATTATAAAGTTTGATCCTACCAAAAGCTATTTTTTTTTTTTTTCCCCCTGGTACTATGTGTAATTAAAACTGCCATCTCTGAATTCACTGGAATTGGCTCTGTAAGGGTAGCTTATTTCATTTGTAGAAGCTCAGTGGAACTTCAGTGAACGTTAGGGGTCAAAGATCTACACAAGGTCAAATTTTTATTCATACCAGGCCCCCTTTCAGTCATCCTTTTTTGTCTGTAACCACTTGAGGCTTATTAACCAGATCTCTTGAATTATTGTTATTATTTATTATATTGTTTATTTGTCTACTTTGGAAGAAAAAAAAAAACTACAAACAAAACTTTCCCTTGGTGAACCATTTGAATAGAGGAGTGGAAAAGAGGAAGTTAATTTCTTTTTCCTGGTGTGGAACAGCTTGTTGAAAGGGAGCACAACTCCCCAGTGGCTCTACAGAACGCTGTATGCTGGTTTTGCTTACAAGTGATACAGTGCTGAACCAAGCAAAATATTGGTATATTGCTGACATGATTCTTTTCTTGTGAAAATCATTCTTGCAAGAACAAATTTATGTTGAATTTTTAATAATGGAATTGTAAGAGTAAATACTGTTGTGCATTTTCTTCACTTTTTTTTTTAGGGCCTAGAAATAATGACATGACCCAACCAACTTACAGTGGGTTTGAACGGGATGTGTTCAGAACGGTTGCTGATTACTTCCTCAGTCTCCCTGAGCCATTACTTACTTTTGAATACTATGAACTTTTTGTTAATATTTTAGGTATGTATGAATTCAGAAATAATCAGGGCGAACTATAAGTTTCTATCAATTGGGGGAAAAAAAAAATCTGTAACTCAAATCAGACCTTGACCAGCTAATCTGTATGACAGCTTGAATCTGCAGGAGACCATCAGTGTAATCGTTCTGTATGACAGGCTTAATGGAAATGCAGTTCTGCCTCAATATTCTATACAAATTGCTGTGAGAGCTGATGTTCTAAATCTGCAATAACCATAATTTAAAAATAATGCACTTGTTCCTCTGTTCCTCACTATTGCAGTGTGTTAACTTGCTTTATTCTTGCATGTTGGTTGCAATTATCTTCTTAAGTTGCTGTTGGACTGAGCTAAATTTTTCCTAGTTTTTACTAACAGAGTCAGTTATAAATTGGTGTCTTATACCTGTTGTCTTCTCTGCTCAGTTGCAGCTTTCTTTCTGAACTTGTTCATTTTCATACCACTTGCATCTTAACTTATATTTCATTTTCTGATAGTTATGTGTGGCTACATCACAATTCCAGATAGATGCAGTGGAAAACATTCTGTCCAAGATGAGGAATGTGACCCACAACCTTCCAAAATTCTTCCCTTGAACTCTTTCAAGTCAACTGAGTGTCTTCTTCTAAGCCTGCTTCGCAAGGAGCCTGACAAAAAAAACAAAGAGCATGAAGTGTCCAGGAAGTCTTCAGGAGAGCTGACTACTCAAAAACAATGTGCCAAGAAATTGCAAAAGTACAAACTGACGTGTAAACGAGGTAGTGCTGATAATCTAATAGGAGGAAGCTGTCAAAATCTTTTAGGTTTCACGAATGAGCAAGATCCACTTCAAACCTTTAGGACAAGATGTTATTCTTTGGAAGGACTTGGAGATACTACTTCAAGCGAACATAATAAAGGAAAATCTCCTTCCGTCAGGCTAAGTGATGTGAACACCAGCCTGAGCACAAATGGAAAACCATCACTACCATACGAGCGTGATGCTAATTGGGCATTGGAGCCTGGTTTTAATAACACATGGCAAAAACAAACCCATGGTATCAAGAGAGCCTCCGCCTCAACTCTGCGGGATGAAGAGCTACTGAATGGAAATCACAGATCGAAGCAAATAGGCAGGTCTCTGAGTTTACTTGGCCAGAGGAACTCCAAAAGCTGCTCCAGCATTAATATACCAGTTGCTGAAATCACAGTAAAGCCAAGGTCTCAGCTACATGGGTATGGCAAACCAAATCCCTCTGGCGTGGCTACTTTGGTGAACATCAGGACTGAGGTTTCTGATACCACCGTCATAAAGAGACTCTGCAAAAGTACCACAGAGCTCTCGGAATACTCTTTAACTCACTCCTCTTGTATGTTGACTGGCACGCAAAGTAAGACAGCTTTCTAAAGCATGTTGTGTTGGCTTATTGCATTGACTAACTCAGCTCTGCTTCCTTAACCTTTGTGCTGTTCCAAGGGGTTGTGATGTGTGCGTAAGATCATCTGTGGGGTTTAAAAACAAATTCTATTTGCTAAATTGTACCATTTGAAGGTTGCCCTTTGTACCTCTGCTAACAAATAGTAGTGTGTAGTATCTTTGGAGTCTTAAATTTGATATGTCAGTGATTTGCCTTTCTGTTCAGGTAAGTGATACATAATTTTGACCTAGATGCTGTCAAAAAGTGAGGCAGGGAATTGACACAGATCTGCCTGTCAGAGGAGATGTCTCTTTCTGGTCTTGGAAACCCATTTTTCTGGAAGTATTTCTAGGAATAACATTAGCATCCTTTCTTAGCTGGATTATGGTCTTAATTGTACCAGCAGTTTATCTTAATGAGGCAACTTGAAGATGACCATGGAAAAAAATGCCACAGCACTATCTGCCATGTTACAGCTGTTTTCTGTGAAACACAGGTTATCATCGGGCAGGGGGGGGAAGAAAGAAATGTCTTGTACTGAGATGATAATACCCTGCCAGTTGGTTCCAATCTCACTGACAACTATCTTTAATTACCTTTATAGATCTCCTCCAGCCTCACTTAGAAAGAATTGCTGTGGAAGCTCTACAGATTTGTTGTTTGCTGCTCCCGCCACCGAACCGCCGGAAGATTCAGCTCCTGATGCGCATGATGGCTCGGATCAGTGAGAACGTGGACATGCCCCGGCTGCACGACGCCCTGGGGACACGCTCCTTGGTAACAGAATCACCCCTCTGCTCGACCTGGAGCTTTAAGAACCTGGCTGAAATAATGCTGAGAACACTAGTGGTGTTCTGTACTTGAGCTGCTTCTCTTGGTGCAATTAAATGATTAACAGGCAGACAGTTAATCTCCAAAATATTTACTAAAACGTGACTTGGAGACAAGAAAGAGTTTGTTTCATCTTAATAGAGTTCAAATATTGGTGTTGCATTTGTTTGCTTTGGGAGGAGAATGGAAATAACTGCAAATGATTGTTTAGTCTGATTTCTCATGTTTAACTTCAAAGGGGTTCACAAACTGCCTGTAGAAACACAAATGTTTAGCCCAAGAAAGGTTTGGGTGAAGCTCTGATTAAAGTGGTCCCGAAGAAGTAGATGTTCTTCCTAGTGAGTTTACAGCCTACCTTCAGGGTCTGAATTCAAGCTTTCATGGGATGACAGAAGATTTTTGTTAAACAAGCTTAGGTAAAACAACCAAGTACCTCCATGTGCTAATTTGAAATGAGCCTATTAAAAGCTGGAACTATGAGAGCTGTAAAAATGGGAGGGTTATTAAAGCTGTTAAAAGCTGGATGTTGTTGTGCTTTAGATCTCGGTTACGTTGGCTCTGCAGGATCTTTGTCTCACTTGTCTTGAGATGGCTAATCAAAGACATGAACTTTTCTACAGGGGCAGACTTTTTCTTGTTATTAACATATTAAATATGTATTTCTTAATTGAAAGTACTGTTCAAAAAAGCACAAGTCTTAAGGTTACAAAAAGTTACTTTATTTCAGATGAGGAAAAAATTATAATCGGTTTTCCTCCTCTCTTGACCAGTCAGAGGGGTTGCTATGAAAACTGGTACTGGGGAATTCATTGTGTCACTGTGTAGACTGGAAATAAGGTAAATCCCTCAGCTCCACTTGCTAATGATCTGCTAAACACTTGTAGATGATCCAGACTTTTTCTCGATGCATCCTGTGCTGTGCGGAAGAAGTAGATCTCGATGAGCTGCTTTCCACACGATTGGTGTCATTTCTAATGGACCATCAACAAGAAATATTTAAAGTACCAACTTACCTGCAGGTCGCGGTGCGAGATCACATAGAATACATCAAGGTGGCTCAGGTGGGTGGCACAACAGAAGCTTAAATTCACTGCTGATTGCAGAGTGTTTGTTACTTCTGAAGGTGGGGTGGGAAAACTGTGACTAAAACACTGCACTTTGAATGCAGACTTTCAATTAAACTGTTGGTGCAGTCAGGTCATAGAATGTTAGGGGTTGGAAGGAACATAGAAAGGTCATCTAGTCCAACCCCCAGATATTAGCTGTGTGGCAACTTGTGTTAAAACACTTGGGTGGTTTAGGTACCTCCTTCCTGAAGCAGAAGATGTGCAGACCTCTTCTTCAACTCTCATTTCAGTGCAAATGCCTGAAGGAAGAGATTTGTGCCATATTGCCAACATACTCATACTGCAAACAAATAACTCCTCAGGAGTTTGAAGAACAAAAGGTGTCTACCTCTCAAGCTGCAGTGGCCGAGCTCTTGGAGAACATTATCAGAGATAAAAACTTGTCTGTGAAAGACAAAAAGAAAAAGTTGAAGCAGGTAAGACAGAGGGTGAATATTTCATCTGCTTGTGCAGACGCCTTTGTGAGGGCAGGATCTCGGCCACCAGACCCTAGTACAGAACAAGAGCAGCCTGTGTAGAAAGAAATGCTTGCTTTGTTGAGAGCTGTCCAGTGTGGGTTGATTGCTTGGGGTTTTAAAGCCAGTATCTAATACAACATTTGATGCTGTCTGGCAGCAGTGGTGTTCAAGACATGGTTGAAAACCAGTCTAAAATTATTCTGTGATACTGCTCTTGGTTAAATAATGATGGAATCACAGCATGGCTTCTGCTGGGGCACTGGCTATACAAGCCACCCTTAAACTGCCACAGGTGGGCTTAAAATCAACAGGTGATAAAAACAACACTTTGATTTGTTGTGCGTTAAGAGGCTGAGCTCTAGAGGCTGAGCTCTATCTGTTCAGGATTCTGAAACGTTCCTTTCTGTGGACTTTGTTTTGTAACGTATGTTGCTCAAGATTATCTGGCACTTCTGCGCCCTGCTAACGTATTGCCTAATACTAAAGCTAAAACACAGCAGTTCTGGCAGGATTTAATACTGGGAGGTGTTTTTTCTTTTTTGGAAAACCTTTGGCAAGTATTTCTGACCAATTGAATAGTATTGTACTTGTCCTAGAATCTCCTAAGCAAGTCTTGTGACTCAAATTTGAAAAAGCAGCTTTTCAGAGTGAGCACATTTCTTTGGCTTTGGTGCTCCAACCCCAGCTTCTGCCACACTGACTTTCATGTGTGTTGGGAAAACTCCCTGGTCCTGGAAAAGCAAAGGCTGGACTCTTCAAGTTCATTAAAACTTCCTGCATGTAAAGAGGAGTAGTTAATTACAGTCAATTAAAACCTAGAGTGAGTAAGCAGGGAGAAGTGATACACAGCAGCACTGAAAGCAAGTGAAGTGGGGAGGAAGGAAATAAACTAAAAATCCTCTAATAGTAAAACTTGAAGTACACACTTAAATTTTTGGTGGGTTGCCACCAAAATCCTGAAGCAGCTTGGCCTGTAAGGGCCAGGTTAGCAAAGTTTAACAATGCAGCTCTGTGGGTTTTAAAAATACAATCTTGTCTTGTGCTGGGATGGCAAGTGGTGTGATAAATCACAGCTTCTGGGGGCTGTGATTGTTTGGATGCTTTGAATTGGGGAAAGCCAAATCTGTGGTACTTAGTAGAGGGGCGAGTCCAACTTGTTTCTACAACAGAACTTACAAATGATGCCACTTCTAAGGGTATGAACCTCATGAGGTTCAACAAGGCCAAGTCCTGTCTCTGGGTCTGGGCAGCTCCCAGTGTCAGCACAGGCTGGGGGTGACGGGACTTCTGCGATTTGACTCGTGGTTTATCAGCTGTCTGCTCATAGGCAGAAAGGTGACAGGTTTGGTCACAGGTTACATGCTGGTGGCCTTGCTCCTGCTGATACATGTGTACAAGGTGATTCATGCTCAAGCCCTGCACAGTTATGAGGCTTTGGAGTCTGATATTTTGTTTTCCAGTTTCAGAAGGAATACCCCCTCATCTACCAGAATAGGTTTCCAACCACTGAAAATGAAGCAATGCTGTTTGAGAACAAACCTACCATCAAACCACCGATGCTTAGCCTAAGAAAACCAAGATTTCGTAGCCTAAGATATTGATTTCACCACATTCAGCCTCTTATTTATTCGATGGATGGAGGAATGATTTACCAAAGGGCACTTGCTACAGAAATTCCAAGGTGCCTATGAGTGTAGAAGAAAGAAATGTTTACATGGACACTTGAAAGGTGCCAAAAGAACTTTTTTTTTTGGGGGGGTGGGGGGGTACAGGTAACTTGAGTGACTGCTAAGAGAGAAATAAATATTTACCTGTTTACAAATGATTACAATATATCATGCTCACGAAAATAAATGTGAAAATAAGCCTGAAGCTATTAAGAACCCAAAGCTTAGATATGGTTTTCATACAGGAAACTAATGATATGCATATTGTTGGAACTTTTTTGTGTCTGTTCAGGAATTTGTGCCTTATTATTGTTTGTGTAGGTTTTGAAATGTGTGTCTGTTGTGAATAAGTGCCTTCTTTTTACCTACAAATACTTGTCTTTAAATGACAGTGTTCTTTGAGTTCAGCACTAATTTAAAAGGGTTTTTTCTCTTGTTTCCAAGAGAGCCAGAAATTCATCATAAGAAAACCAAACCACCTGGTTCTGACTCCATAAAATAATTAATTCTATTAATCTCACCTGTAAAATTCACATAAGCTTTTGTATATTTATTTATATTAAAAGTCTTGGGTCTGTTTCTGACGCTTTTGTGGAGAATTTGGGGGGGACTTATTGGTAAACTGCTCAAAAGTGTAGAAGTGATGGACGATACGTGAGGTGACAATGAATAGAATCAGAACACACCAGACTTCCTGGTGTTTATTTCCAGAGTTTGCTTATTAGCTCTGATGGGAGAGAGTATAAATCCACATGAATGTTTCTGTGAGAGAACAACTCAAAGTGAGTGTTTTTTCTGAAAGAAGATCCTGGCTTCATGTCTAGACAGGTAACAAAGATGTGAGAAGTCACAAGAGGTAAATGGATGAGTGTTCAGTACTGGGCTTGGAGAGAAGTAGGTGCTTTTCTCACCTGTGTTTGCATGCATAAAAAAAAAAAAAGCCTGAAATCCTTTTATTTCTTGTCAAAAAGAGATGCTGAGAGGGTGAGAGCTGAGCCTGGCCGTGCAAGAGAATTGTAAGAAAGGTCTAATGGAAGAAAAAACATCCCTTCCCTGTTCCTAGGGTAGCTGTATTTATGCAGTTCAGGGTCTTGAATGTTCACATGCTGCTGTGCTTGAGCTGCTCCCATTGCTTTGGTCACTTGTCAGGCTCCAAGTCCAGGCTGTGACCTGTCCCTCATGACCTAAGCTGGTGCTCTGGTGGACTCCTTGCTGTATAACAGCTCACACTGCTCTTCAGGTAAAGGTTCCTCTCGACTCCTATTGTCACAATCAATAACATACTGTACTCAGAAACCATTCTGCGTTTGGAACGGTGTCAAAGCTGGGTTTTGTTGTGAGGAATTGGTGTTCATGTTACATTTCAGTTGTAACGTTGCCTCTAAATACAGCCAAAATCAGCAGGTAGTGAGTTTTGACAAATTTTGGACGGCACTTCAGTTCTCTCTGGTTCTTTAATGTCCTGTTAACTCTGCACTTCTGGAGTAGGTGATGGCTGCTCCTCCTCTAACACCTGCAGTCACCTGCTCTTCACAATCCCCTACCTGCCTGAGATTGCTTTGAATGATTCTCAACCTGGTAAGCGTTGCGTAAATGCTTTATTTAGTGATGTGTTCCAGTTAAGCAACTTACTCGGCGAGCAGCTCACAGTTCCTAGGATTTAGCTTTCAAAGGGCTGCCCTCATTATTCAGAGTTCTTGATCCATGTTATTTAATGTTTCTTTCCAAGGTTTTGACAGAACTTAACAAAAATGTGAATAAATAAACAAATGGAGGAGTTACGGAACAATTAAAACATTCCAAATGAGTGACAGGTACAAATGTAAATGTAATCTCAAGCCTTCTTTGAGCTAACATTTTTTCAAGTGAGTATTTTTATTTTTTTTTTTTTACTGGAAGCTTTTTATAAAGATAAAATGTTGGGGTTTTTAAAGTTTTACTGGGCTTTGCTCCCTTTCTGTGCCCGGAGACAGCAGGGTGAGGTGGGGGAGGGACTCAGAAGCTGGATCTAATTTGTCAGTATCTCAAAAAAGACTGTGTGCACATCCCCTCCCCCAGTGTGGCTTTAAACTTCTGTTATGCCACAATCAAGCAACTCGGAAACTCAGGGATTTGGTTTATTTTTTACCACCTGGGTGAGGCCTTGACCACCGTTTTGGGGAAGATGGGATTTTTTGCAAGTCCAACCTAAACCTCCCTTGGGGCAATTTGAGGCCAGTTCCTCTTGTCCTGTTGCTTGTTCCTTGGGAGCAGAGCCCGACCCACCCCTGGCTCCACCCTCCTGTCAGGAGCTGTCAGAGCCAGAAGGTCTCCCCTCAGCCTCCTTTGCTCCAGGCTGAAC
>WTSP01006890.1:32897-67531 GCA_025331215.1 Actenoides lindsayi | reverse complement strand
TTTTCCCCCCCCCCCCCCCCCCCCCCCCCTTAGCCCACTTTGCATCATCAGAATTTAAGACCCATTTCTAGGAAAGTTTTGTTCACAAATAGATTACGTTAGAGAATGGAAGCTAATGTATATTCAGAGCCTTGGGGAAATCTACTTGCTGCAGAGAGCAGTACTGTTGCGTAACACCAGTCTTGTATAATATAGACCAGTACTTTTGTCTTGAGTTTCATGCTTTTATGTGTTATGGACCTGCAGCACCTGTGGATAACTAAGAAGTCTGTGCTCATGTTGTAAGAATGGCCTTATTTTAAGGTTTAAGCTTACTATACTCACATCTAGAAAGCTTTTGAAGATCTGAATATTAAAATGTCAAAAGCTACATGTTATTGCTGTGCCTTATGTAATTCAAAAGTGGGAATAAGATTTTTAAATATTCAAAGCACAAGAACCTTATGCTTTTTTTACTATATTTTTTTTCTATGACAAAAATATTCAATTACCACAAGGCTAAGTTGGGCTACTTTGCACTTTGCATCAGACAATGAGATGGAACAGTAAACTTTCCTTATCATTGGGATTCTTGCTGTTTTTACAAAAACTGCTGTTCTGTTAACACAGTTCCAAGTCAAGGCTGATCACAGAATGGCTTTGAAGATGAGAATGTGTTGTGTGTGTGTGGGGTTGTTGTTGTGTGTTTTATTGTTTGTTTGTATTTTGTTGTGGGTTTCTTGTTTTAACTGGTTTTATATTTCTCCTTAATGCAGCAATTATCTTTCATAACTAGTGGAAAAGATACCATCTAGTTATAGAACTGTGAATCAATAAAGATTTCTAGTTCTCTTTCTGGACTATATTTGTTTAGATGTAGCACTTTCTTTTGACAAAGAAGCTTTATCTGCATAAAATCTATGTTCTAAAGAAAGGACGGTTATTAAAAAATGAGTACAATTTTCAGACTTTAGGTGATCTTGCTTTTTAAATCTGTTTAAATGTTTTTCCAATACATCAGCAAATTAAAACACAGTAATTCAAGGAACTGGTCAAATCAATACATTTTTCACTAGATCTGCAAATTGACATTTCTTTCAGAATTTTTTTTGTGTTGTCAGAGTGGAGTTATCTAATGTACTGTGAAGGAAAGTTATGAACAGTCTTCAGAAAAATGATAATATTTGCATTGAGCAGAAGCAAAGTCACCTCTGCTGTGAGCATTTACTTAATTGTCAGAGATGCAAATTAGTTTTGACAGATTTCATGCAAATCTTCAGAAAATGTGGTAGAAGCTTGCTGCTTCTAGTGCTGCTTTTGCAGCATTTTAATAGTTTGAGTTTCTGATGCTTCTAGATTACGAGCATATCTGCTTCAGTGAATCAAGTGAGGGAGATGCAGAAACACTGATTCAAAGCTCATCTTTTGTTTACGTTCATTTCCTGTTTGAAAGAGGAATTATTTTGGGCATACTTAATTTAGACAGTGTAAAATACTTGGAAGACCATTTACTTAAGATTACATGTTGTGCAAAAATGAAGAATCCTTTCTCCATGTAGTCCTCTACCTGGTGGTTTTGCACTTTCAAGAAATGCTTTAGGGTCAATAACAGTCTGTCACTCTTTTCAGCCCTTAACCAGAATGGTTGGCTGTATTTCTGCGTAACAGAGGAATGATGTGGGTACATACATCCTCCTTTCTTTCTTTTTTTTTTTTTTTAATTCCCTAAAGCATGAAAAAAAAAATGCTGAAGATGGCAAAATTAGAACATTTATGTGTGGAGTATATCTTTCCACATACTTCATGCCAGTGCAAAAGAGTTATGATTCCCAGGTAAGGGAAAAGACTGGATAAATGAGACCAAGAAAAAGTATTCCTGAAAATAGTGTGAATGTTTCCACTGCTGGAGATGCACTTTCTTCCAAAGGACAAAATGAAGGTGTATTTCTTTGAACTCAGTGTTGATACTTTGTAAAAGAGAGAAAGGAATAACATTAAATAATCAGACCAAATACAATTTTCAAGTGTGGTTATTCACATGTGCTTACAGATTTCTTAATATACAAATATAAAAATGTAGAGGTGCATTTTTTCAGATATTACTGTTTACAGTAGGATTTTTTAATTCAGAGAAACGTTACTAAAAGGCAATTAAGAGGCATCTATACCCTGTAGATGTAAAGGTGCTTGTCTGACCAAATAAAGCTGGTGTTTGCTGCTGATGTATTGAACAATAAATTTATGATAACTTTCCATCGTGGTGTTCTTATCTTATACTTCTGCCTCAGAAAGCTTAGGTGGTTCTTCTCTCTTTGTGTTTTTGTTCATGAATGTCTTGGACCATGTTTTGGACTCCTCTGTGCTTTTGCAATGCATGTAATTACTATTAATTTTCTGTTACACTTTAAAAGATACACACATGTTGTCTGACTGTCTACTGTGCATTTGGATAACTAGTATGCAGATACACTCAGAATTTGTAGCACGTGTTTTCCTTTGCTTTGGCCATTTCAGAGCAGTGTCTCAAGCTGCAGCATGTTCTCTCATGGTGAGCTGTTTAGAGTTGAGAAGAGCCTTCTGTTCTACAATTTGGAAACATGCTTTTCTTTTGACATACTCAGGTTATTACTCGCTGTACTGCATCCAAGTTACTTTCAGTTCAGTGAAGAATAACTACTAAATAGGCAAGCACATTTTAGTTATCAGTTGCTGCACTTCATTAATGATCTATTTTTTGGGTAAACCATATGTCTTTTGTAGAGATTATACATGAATTAGATTTTTTTTTTCTTTCAGTGTTGAGCTATCTGTAGGAAGTGATGGATTTAATAGAAGCTATGACACACTGTCATTTTCCAAGTTCTACCTTATTAAACCAGTGTAGAAAGATGCTTTGGTGGTTTTATTTTGGTTTGAGTAGCCTGACTTGGTTTATGTTGATTGAGTGAAGTTGTGTGAATTGCTTTGGTTGCATGACTTCAGGAAACAAAGTCCAAATCTGTCAATTTTCAAAGCTTACTTTGAGATTAATTTTGATATTAAAGAAACAGCCATACCTAGATAATATGATAAAGTAATAATGTTACTAAATTAAACACCAGTGTTGTCTTTGTGGCCTTATTTAAGTATGTGAACTAAGTGTTAACCATTTTCTGTAGTGTGCTAATACTGTATGTGACTTTTTCTCTTGTTTTAAGAAGCAAACAAATCCCACAAATTCATTTATCTTGTGACACCGTGCTACCCTGGGTGTAAGGTCATCTTCATTTTTTTTCTTTTTTTCATTTTCTATATCCTTGTCCCCCTGATAACTGAGAAGCAGTAGTAAACTTGCCATCCTTATGCTCCCATTGGGAACAGGTGAAAGGCTTACTCTGTTCCAAGTGTATTTGTTGACAGTTAAGAAACAGCAATGGACATCTCAAGTGCTATCACAATCTCCTTGAGTGCTGTTGTGCAGCTTCTTCTTCCCAGTCCTCTCTCAACTAAATTCTTTCTAATTTCTCTCTTTTTTTTTTTTTTTACCCCATGTTTATTTGTTAGATTTCTCATTGACTCTCTTTGACCTTGCTCCTCAGTGTTTGTGCTTCTGTGGTTGCTCCCACTCTTCTGTGTTTCTTCTAACTTGTCTTAGGTCTTTTTTGTCCATCTGGTCCTAATCCTGTCCTCAGTTTCATGCCAGATGTGCCTTCATTTATTTCTCAATTTGATTGTGTTTTCCAGGCTTTCTTTTGTCATCTTAGTTGAAAAGTAGGCCCAGTTACTTATCTTACAGTGTTTCTGGATGGCCCTATTTTTGCTCAGTGAATTAATTATGTATACTCTGTATATTCCCAAGTGTGTGAAAGCTGGTCAGTTTTGAAGGGGTGTTTATGGGGACAGAAAGGAAGAAATTTAAAGTCAGCTCTCTGAAAAGTCATATTTCTGTTGCAATCATAAAGATGCATGAAAAAATGGCATACAAAAATTCAATTCACAGTTCAAGTTGTGGTAAAAGTATAATGAAGTCGAAGAGAACAGCAATTAATTGGTAATGTTCCAATCCATAAACAGTACAATAAAAGCTGACCTATGCTTGATGTTGGAAAAGTCTTGCTATTGCTTCTAATTCTGTATGTTAAAGAAAAAATAGTCTTCCTTGTTCATGGACTCAAAAATAAAAACAGTTTGCTTAAAATAGGAAATTGGATGTTACTGCTCTGGATTACACATTGTCCTCTAATATTCATTTGCATGTTTCTACTCATGCTCCCAATACAACAGGAGTTTTAACTATAAACGTACTGAGTTCAGACTAATAACTAAGGGAGAGCTTGTTGAAGCATTGGTTTATCTTGACAAAAGGTTAAGTAAGATACTGATAACTTAAATGGGTATATTTGTCTCACTGGAGTAGAGGTCTTTGGAAATAAATGCTCCAGGTTCACCTGATGGCTGAATCTATAAAAAATCCCTATTCATTTCGAAGGCATCTTTGGAAATTACACTTGCCGTGTATATACACACATCCATATGCATGTGCACATCCTCTTTTATGGATCCATGTATATATATATGACATGCAAAGATGATTTGGGCATAAGGATATTACATGGCTAAAAGATTATATTTGAGGTATTAGTAGAACAAAATTATGAGCAACTGGATAAACCAAGTTTGTAACTGCATGATAGAGGCAGTGATCTCAAAAGTTGGAGAAACACCCTGGAACATCAATAGAACAAACCTTTCATTTTCCTAACCCTGGGACATTTCTCTTGTTACATTATAGTTGTAAGGTCACAGATTGTCTTGTCATAATCATGAACTTTGAAGGGTCTTGGAGGCACAAAGAGGTGTAATTAACATGTCTGTTGGTCACCTTTCAGACATTAGTTTTTGCTGATGTTGACTGCATGTTAAGGGGATGTTGTTTATGCTCATATAAACTAGACACTGCTTGTGTCCACTCTGATCCATAGTCTAGCTAATGCTTTATTTAATTATGTTAGGAATTGAAAGTTTTTCTTCAGGAAAATTTGTTTTCTGAAAAATGAGGATAAATTGTTAAATAACTTGTTGCTTTGGTGTGTTTCTGCAAAAAGGCATTTTTATTTAATGTTTTCTTGCAAATATATCTGAACAAAGTGGTTTTTTGGAAGCCACAGCTTATATCTTTGTCTGCATTCTTGGTCTTCATTCTTAAACTTGTTGTTGCCTGTAAGAGTGCAGATGTGTGGCTTTGAAAGAATACCTTTTTCCCTCTGGCTTGAAGCACTAGTTGGTATAGGACTGTCTTTAGACTTGAGATTAGTACTGGAAATTCTATGTAGTGGGTTTGTTGTTTATTTTTGCCCTCCGGAGTAATGAATAAACTTTCAAGTCCATTAATAAAGTCTTTTTAATGTAGTTTTAAAGTTTAATGCTAGCTTGCTTTGCAGTTTTGAAGAAGCTGCTTTCGATTTTTTTTATACAAAAGCACTACTAAGTTTTACCTTTGAGATTTAACAGTTGAAACTTTCTGTACGACAGTTAGCTACCTTCTGACAAGTTGTAAGAAAATCTGAGATAATGTTAGGTGTACTTGACATACTACCTGCATGATGAAGTTTTGATACCTTATTTTTGTAGTAATTGTGTTAAGTGGCGTTATGGATGTGGCAGTAATTGGAGACAGATGTGATGTCTTATTAGACCACCTGGTATTGGGCACCTTTCAGGCAAATGAGCCTTTCAGCCACAAGATGAAGGTTTATTTGAAAGCTGGTCTCTCTTACCAGTCACAGAAAAGATACTACTCCTGCCCATGGTCTTAAATTTCCTTACCTCATTTAAGGAAACATGTTATTTTAGTTTGGATTTGTTTTCCTTGAAAGGAGAATAGTTGTGATGGCTTTAGTTTAGTTCTCCCCCTTGTACATTAAAGGTATTTGTGTAGTGAACAGCCAGGTGTTGTAGATGCCTTGATTTATAGTTGGCCTGACATCCTTTCAGTTACCACTAGAAAGGAGCATGTGACTTCAAGGCTTGCACCCTGCTCTGTGCCAACAAACTGTCTGATATTTAAAGGGCAACCTGCTCCTTGTAGTTATAAGCAACCTCTTAAAAAGAATCATCTATGCACTAACCTGATTTTCTGTTTAGCATTTCTATATTAGCTTTATTTTGCTGTTCAGAAAGTTGAAATATTTTTCAATTATTTGGATTAAAAACAAACGAAACAAAAAAAAAAACAACCCACCACACAAACAAAACAAACCCCTCAAAAAAAAGGATAAAATTTTAGGACTGGCAGTTGAAATAACTTGCCAACTCTTTCAAACTGAGAAGATGAGTATTTCAACTAAATAGGAAAGTACATCCATGAATTTACAGATTATTTAAACTCTTTAAAGTACTATTTTTATTTCCTGTTTTTTATTAAATGCACTTTGGCTCTGTGAAATACTTTAGCCTTCACGCAAAAGAGGGTTTCTTATCCTTTTTACATTCCCTTGATGACAATGCCAGTTTATTTTGATTAAAATTTCGGTCTACAAGTTTGGGTGGGGGGGGTGAAGTACAAGTTTAAAGTTAAGTTTGAGCTTCGACTGGTTCTGAGTTTGTCACTGCTTACCCTGAAGTTAGTATGTACTTTGAAGTTACTATATAGTTGTAGTTTTCAGATGTGAAGACGTTGCTATGATCTCATAACATAAAGATTTTACAGACTGAAAAATTAGGTTTTAGACTCAGATTCAACTGTGAGAAAAATATCTGAATATTGAGATGTTTTTTCCTTGCTTCTCATAGTTTCTGAACATTCTCAGTGGGTCTTGGGGGGAGGTGATGTTCAATTACATTTATCAAACCTGAATAAATATGTAATCCCTTTATTTTGCAATAATGGAATTGAAAGGATGCCCGCAGGTGGGATGTGATCTGTGATGTATTTATTATACATTTTGTAAAGGGAATATAAATTCATGTTCAGATCCTAAAATTAAGTTTTGAGGCAGTCCTTTAAGACTTTCCCTTTTTAATAGTTTTAACTTGTAACTAATGTGTTTCCTGTTATGTATCAAATATAAAATGTCTTCTGTTGAAGACTCTTACCATTTCTTGCATTTATTTATACTATTTTTACTGAGGACATTCTTTTCTCACACAGCTCTAGCTGAGGGTCGGTATTGCAAACTTTATAATGATATGTTTGAAGACAAAATTCCTTTTGTCAGAGGACAAAGTACTTTACCACTTCAGTGTCTGTGTTACGTGGCACGGGGAAGAATAACAGTTGTTCAGAGGAACTCGCAAATATTTCTTCACAATAAACAGTGCTTTATGAAGTTGTTATTCATCCTTGTAAACTTGAGTGAATGGAGGTAGTGCTGCGGGATTTTTGTCATTGTTATGTAGTAACCTAGTGTTTCACTTTTTGCAGTCTTTCAGAAACAAGATAGCCATGGCCACAGAAATTGGCTCCCCGCCCCGATTTTTCCATATGCCGAGGTTCCAGCACCAGGCGCCTCGGCAGCTGTTCTACAAAAGACCTGATTTTGCACAGCAGCAAGCAATGCAACAGCTTACTTTTGATGGAAAGCGGATGAGAAAAGCTGTGAACCGAAAGACCATAGATTACAATCCCTCTGTAATTAAATATTTGGAGGTTAGTTCATTTTCTGGTTTTGTTTGAAGAACTTTTTAACTTCCTGAAAGTTGTGATTGTGCTCTTGGTGTCCATAGAGCCGCTTGGGATACTGGGAGATCTACGGCTGCGTTTTCAAATTAAGTGACAAATGCTTGTAAATTTGGTACAGCATGAATACAAAAGGGTTTGGTCCTTGCTAATAAAACTGCACATACACAAATTCCAAAATTAGCTGTGTATAAGCACCACCGTTCACATTCTGTCTTGGAATTCCAACTTGGAGCGCAACTGAGTGTCTTGTGTGATGTTCTGACTTTTCAGTGAACATAAAAGCCCATTTTAGGTAAGGTACTTGTATTTTTTGTTTTGAAATAGAAATGTCTCAAAATGGGAAATAAGCCATTACCCCTTCCCCTCCAAAACTAGGGCACTATAAAAATGGCTTCTCATAGTTTTACTAAATAGCACTGCAACTTGTGCTGTGGTCACTGAAAATCCCTTTCTGTACAGTTAATAGATACAGAACAACTTAAATGCAGTTTTGCTGAGGAAATGTTTCTCTAAAAAGGATTATTTGCCTTTCCTGATGGAGTGGTATTAATTTGTTAAATACAATCTTATGATCAAGTTTTCTGTACACGTACTGACTATTAACTCAGACAAAATACAGTCAAATCTGTAAATACAGAAATTGTTGGAATCTCAATAGCAGCATTGCAGAAACATGGTGAAATTAATTGGATCTGCTGTGGCCTGTGCATGGTTATAGCTTGTAGGTGTGAAGAATTGGAAGAGTTTTCTTAATAAATTTAAACTATTCTTAATAAATTTAAACTATTTTCTAAGACCTTTTTAAACACTGAACATTTAAAACATTCTTCTATTTTAGGAGTGCCCTCAAAAAGATTTTGTCTTTTCCAACAGGAACAATTCCATGATTCTATTAACAGTGGACTAATACTAAAAAAGATAATTTTAGTAGTTCAGGATGGTTTTTACTGTGACACAAATAAGCACACTCTAACTTCTATTCATTAAAACAAAACAAACAGAAATCCCAACAGATGTTTTGGATGCTTACACAAAATTAGAATACATCTGAATTCCATTTCAGTCCCAGCTTCAATACTGCATATTTAATTTGATGTGGTTCTATTAAAAAAAATATTGAAATGGTTTATGTTATTTGTTCTTGGCTTACAAACTTATAGCAAACTGTAGTAGTGTATGCTGGCAGTGTTTTACCTAGATTTTTGCTTATGTTTCTGATACATAGGCAGATCCATATTGGTCAAGTCTTTACAGCATTGAAGCTGAAATAATTTCATTCTTAGTACATGTGAAGTGCTTTTTGAAAAGGTTATGTCTGACAGCTCACGATTTAACTAATTGAAGGCATTTTTATGCCTTTTTCTTCCATGTTTTATCCATATGAATGGATATTTTATGCTTCAGCCACAGAAGCTTCCTTTCTAGCTTGTGTCACTGTGGGATTTCATTTAGAGTTCATCAACATAGCTCCTAATGATGGAAATGCTTATCCTGAAGACAAAGCTTTTGAAATGATTGAACGTACTTCTTGTAGAGTATTAGCCTAGGCAGCAAAGTACCACAGAGTCACAGAATGATTTGGATTGAAAGGGACCTTTAAAGACCATCTAGTCTAAGCCCCCTGCAGTGTGCAGGGACATCTTCAACTAGATCAGGTTGCTCAGAGCCTCATCCAACTAGACCCTGAATGTTCCCAGGTATGGGGCATCTACCATCTTTCTTGGCAATCTGTTCCAGTATTTTACCACTCACTGTTAAAAAAAAACCCTTATATCTGGTCTAAATCTACCTGCTTTTAGTTTAAAACCATTCCCCCTTGTCCTGTTGCAACAGGCCCTACTAAGAAGACTGTACACATCTTTCTGATAGGCCCTCTTTAAATACTGGAAGGCTATAGTAAGTTCTTCCTGGAGCCCCCTCTTCTCCAAGCTGAACAACTCCAACTCTCTCAGCCATTCTTCTTAGTAGAGTTGTTCTATCCCTCTGATCATTTTTGTGGCCCTGCTGGACCCACTCCAACAGGTTCATGCCCTTTCTTGTGATGAGAGCTCCAGAGCTGGACACAGCTCTGATGTGGTCTCACCAGAGCGGAATAGTGTGGCAGAATCACCTCCATTGACCTGCCAATCATGCATCTTTTGATGTGTGGATCAAACCCAGTATATGGTTCGCCTTCTGGGCTGTGAGTGCACATTGCCAGCTTATGTCCAGGTGTTCATCCACCATTACCCCCAAGTACTCCTCAGGACTGCTTTTAATCACATCATCTCACAGCATGTATTGATATTGAGGATTGCCCCAACCAAGGTGCAGGACCTTGCACTTGGCCTTGTTGAACCTCATGGTTCACGTGGGCTCACCTCTCAGCCTTATCCTGGTCCTTCTGGATGGCATCCTGTCCCTCAGGTGAGTCAGCTGCACCCCTCAGCTTGGTGTCATCTGCAAAATTCCTGTGGGTGCACTCGATCCCATTATGTTGTTGATGATAACAGCACTGATCCTATTACAGACTCCTGAGAGACACCACTTGTCACCGTTCTCCATCTGGATATTGAGATGTTGACCACTACTCTGTGGATAGTGACTAACCAATTCCTTATCCACCAAACAGTCCACCCTTCAAATCCATATTGTTTCAACATAGAGAGAAGGATGTTGTGGGGCCCTTGTCAAAGGCCTCACAGAAGTCTGGATAGACAACATCCATAGCTCTTCCCTTGTCCACTGATGTAGTCACTCCATCGTAGGAAGCTACTAGGTTGGTCAGCCATGCTGGCTGTCTCGAATCGCCTCCCTGTTCTCCATGTGCCTTAGCATAGATTCAAGGAGGATCTGTTTCATGATTTTCCCAGGCACAGAGGTGAGGCTGACCAGTTGTCTGTTACAATAATGTGGCTTCTTACATAGAACTGCTCCTTTCATATTGTTAAGCTGCAATTTAAAATGAGCTGCTGTAGTCTGATGAAATTATTGCTTATGCTGTATATAATCTATAGGTTTCTTGAGACCAGAGTCTTTTAACTGAATTTATTCTAAAATCTTGGGAGTTCTGTGGGATTTCCCAAGCAGGCTGTCACCACGTTCCTTTTTTTCTGTTGCTCAACAGTGGAGTATAGTGGTGGTGGTGGTATGAACTACTTGTTTTCTTCTTTCCAGAATAGAGTTTGGCAGAGAGACCAGCGAGATATGCGAGCAATCCAGCCTGATGCAGGATATTATAATGATGTAAGTAAAATCTTTCCCTCATGAACTTCTGTGGATAAAATTTGTCCAGAAAATCAGAAGGGTTCTGCCTGTTAGCTGAAGTTATCCTTTTGTCTGCAAGAGACATGAAAGATAGGAAGGGTATCTTCACGCTATGTTATATTGTCGTGTTGGAATCCACCTTCATGAAGAAGACCTGATATTGGATAGACTTTTGATTTTTGAATGTGAGAATGCTTATAATGCACTGAAATTGCAAAGCTGCTCTTGAAGATGTTGCTTCTGCATGTTTGAGATGGTAAATCATGCAGGCTTGTGAACATTTCTACCAACTTCTGATAATATCTCTACAAACAAAAACCTTGTTTATCCAGAAATAGGTATTCAGAATTTATACTTTTCTTGCAGTTTTTGGTTAGAAGTGTCATTACTAAATCTTGTTTTTTCTCCCATAGTTGGTCCCCCCTATAGGAATGCTGAACAACCCTATGAATGCTGTAACAACAAAATTTGTTCGGACATCTACTAATAAAGTAAAATGCCCAGTGTTTGTTGTCAGGGTGAGTATAGTGTTGGATTGTCTTAATTTAAATTAGTGATATTCTTAGCTGAATAAAGAAACAAGGTAACAGTTATATTCCACAGACTAGTTTTATTTGGAAGTGATTTATGTACTACTTCTGTGTCTAGTCTTTCTGTGGAGAGTTTTAGGAAATTAAATGGTAAGGCTTGAGTACAAAATAATTACCATTCTCTGAGTTTGAGGTGCACTTGCCACGCTTTTTTTTTTTTTTAATGTGAAGAGGCTAATATATCTTGACTCACAGAAAAAAAAAAAAAGCAGTTTCGTCTCTGCACTGTTTGACTCTTAAGAACTTTTCCTTGGGGTCAGCAGTATTACTCAGTATGAACATTACATTCTAGAAATGTATTGGTGCCAATAAGCTGGTGGTTCTCTACAGGCAGATTTTTTTTTTTCGTTGCTTTTACAAAGCCCTCTGGCACAGTTCTGCATTTTTGTCTTGCATTCTCTAGAAAGTAATTTAGTGAATTCCAGTTCTGCAGGTTGCCTGGAAGAAGCTTGTGATTTATTTGGAGGATTGTGAGGAAATATTTGAATGTTATGTTTGCACAGTTTAGTAAAATTTTTGTTTTGCAGTGGACTCCTGAGGGGAGACGCTTGGTCACTGGTGCATCTAGTGGAGAGTTCACTTTATGGAATGGACTGACTTTCAATTTTGAAACAATATTGCAGGTAAATTCATCTGTCAATATTTCTGTGTGTTTCCTTGAGATTTCAGAGCATGTTTTAGGAACACATCTTCATCATTCTCATCATGGTCTAAGTGCAGTAATGGGAGCCTTAGAGGTCTTCTATTTTTTTTATTTTGTTCTGACCCTATGTCAGGCTGTGGTTATAGGCAATTCATTTAATACTACTTATTTCATGTCCATATGCTCTACTAATTGTTCTCAGGGACATACTATTAGTATTTATAATAATAAAAAACACTTTGGAAACAAAATACAAATACTCTTCATTTATTATTTAGATGACCATTATATACAAATTAAGGAAATTTATTTATTTTCTTCACAATAACATTTTGGATCTGACTAGATCATCACTGTTTTCATTTCTCTGTTGCAGCTGTTAAGTAGGAACTTTACTAACTTTTGTGTTGGTGTGGGTCAGATAGTATTTGAACGTGTTTGCTAGAAGTTTTGTTTCTGAATTTACAGGCTCACGACAGCCCTGTAAGGGCTATGACTTGGTCACACAATGATATGTGGATGCTGACAGCAGACCACGGGGGATATGTGAAATACTGGCAGTCCAACATGAACAACGTCAAGATGTTCCAGGCACATAAGGAGGCGATTAGAGAGGCCAGGTTTATACACAATATACCATTTTCTGTAGTACCTATTGCCATGATTAGACTGTTCTCTAAGTGTATTCTGGGTGCAGAAATGCATGGGTTCTGTCAGATTCTGGGAAACTTCCTGCACCACATAAACACAATATTTTCTTTTGTTTCCACATTCTCACCGTTTTGCTGGCACCTTTCTGAATTAGTATTGTCCCAGTATCCGCCTCTGCAATATGTTAGAGATGTATTTGTCTGCCGCATTTTGCACTGGTATTCTTTTCATTTTTATATGGTGACGATGTGTATCAGTTATTCCTTTTTATACGCACTGTGTAAGACGACAATTTCATTCCAAATAAAGAATTCAGTCTTTAATAATCTAACTGAATAAAATATAAAGCCTTCAGAAATAAAACACCTGCATAGTTCTCACAAAATAATAAAACACTAAATAAAGTGAAGAACTGCTTGGCTTGGTGAAGCCAAGACTTCCAGTAATACTAAATACCCACGCAGACTGCCACATACAGAAGTCTAATGTTAATACTGAATGGGTTCTTCAAGCATGAAACTGTAAGCAAGCCATTGAAAAGAAGACTGTAGGATATTCTCTTCGTTCAGTATTGATGCCTCAGTTGTGCAAATGTCTATATAAAAAATGGAATCTAAAGTGATACTATCAGTAAGATGTAAATGAAGGATGTTTCTAAAGCAAACCTGCATATAATCTTTAGTAAGACATGGAACTGTTTTTAAAGTAAGCCTGAAGAGAAGCTGCAGATCCAAAATGAAGCTAAAGCAGTGTTTCTTTGGGTTCAGGTGCTGGCCCTTGGTGATAAAGGTTCACTGCCACAAAACTACTTTCCACTAAAGTCACCATTTTTCTTTGATAGGGTGCAGTATTTTCTGCCAGAGTTTGGTTATGAGAAGTGCTTACATTGGATTCTATTACTGTCTGATTATCATGGCCACACACTGAATTTCTCTACTATTTTAAGCCCTTTCCTGATTATAGAGATCTAGGATTTCATAAGGGCTCACTTGTGGTCTGTCACTGCACCAGAAAGGGAGTGAGTGCCTGTCAGTTGCTGGAGATGTTCTGGCCCTAATCACATGGCTAAATAACTGCTTGCTTTTCCAGTGACTTTCATCAAGCAATACTGACTGCTCAATCTGGAAGCTTCTTCTGTGTCTGTAGGATTCTTTTCATGGTGTTGATGGGGTGTGATAAGAGGGATTTTTTCCAAATTACTTTTACAATGAGTGGTACTCTTGTTTTATGTACAATTTTTTTCAACAGTTAATGCAACTAGCATTTTCCTGTGACCAGCTTTCCCTTAGTTTTGCTTCTCTGCTGCAAAGCACCTGTGGCTGAAGAGGAGTGTTTTTCCTAAGAACTGTTCTCCTGTGCTTCTACGTAGTCACTTTCTTATGGTATTGCCAAACATGAAAATCGAGGGTGACAGTTAACAAATCATATTGATGTTGCTTCTCATCCTACAGAGAAGGTGCTACCGTGTGCAATTGTAGGTAGGAAGGTGCTAAGAATAAGTTCCAGATTTTTCCCTCATTTGACAGGGGACTGCAATGCAATAGTAATCCTGTGCTAAATTCATGTCTTGTGATGAAGTGTCATTTGGCAGGCACTGTATTCACTTACGAGTCCCTATGTTCAATGCATCCTTCAGTGTATAACACATTACAGTATAATTTTGCCCTGTCTGAGAAGCATAGATAATCTGTTAAATGCTGACTTCTTTCCCCTGCTGTGTGTCTTCATGTAACAGTTTCTCACCCACGGATAATAAATTTGCTACATGCTCTGACGACGGCACTGTTAGAATCTGGGACTTTCTACGTTGCCATGAGGAGAGAATTCTTCGAGGTATGTGTACCAAAAGTACTGATTGGGGTATTTCAAGAGGGGGAAAAACCTTTTTTTAACTAGGTTTTCACAATACATAAGTATCAGCTTGTCTACATTTCTGTATTACATCCCTGTCCTAAATCCTCCAAACAATTTTTTTGTTTGGCTGCTGCTATAGGTGCCTTAATGATATTCGGGTAGGCTGCAGTTCACAATGCCCATTACTCTGTTTACTGCCCCCTTAAGCTCTAAACAGCGGAGATAGAAATAAGAACATTTTTTCTACAGCTAATGTTGGTAGCAACAGCTCTTTCTGGGTCAGGGATAGATTTATCTTTCTCCAAAGCTTAATCTTTGTGACCACTTTTACTTCAGAACATGCATCTCTGTGTGTAGAGGATTCCATTCTTTTCATGGGAGTGCCTTCCATTCTTATTTCCTCAGAGGCAGGGAAATTACTTTTTCTTAGTCCTTAAGAGAAGGAGAGCATTTAGGTAGAGAAAGCGAGTACATTTTGATCACATCATGCTTAGCACATGCAAACAATCCTAGCTTTGGTTCAATAGTTTTCTGTCCAGCATCTCTATATGCTAACTTCTGGTAGCTTTCCACTGGCCTTGTTGGGCTTTCTCCTTCTCTTGTTGCAATCTTACTGAGCAATAAGAACAGCCTATTCCTTTCTTGCAGAAGATGTCATATGTACATAATTTAATAGGAGACTATATTAAAAACTGCCCTGAGACTGGGGGTTGTAGGCATGCAGATAAACTGCAAAGAAAAGTATGCAGTAAAAGTGTGGAGTTTATTTGAGGTGTGTGAGCTTGTTCAGTGCTTTCCTAAACAATGGATTTTGTCTTTTTTCTTTTTCTTTTTTTTTAATTTTTTTAATCCTGCTTCCAACTTGGATCTGCAGCATATGTTCTATGAAATAGAGCTCTCCCTGTTTCTCTTGACTCTTAAGCTCTCTTCTTGTTTTACTAATGTGTTACTTTTAAACACTACTACTTTGAAAAGACACCAGGCTCCAGAGTTCTTGCAGTGATGGTATTCTAACAGTCTATGTGTAGTTATGGTAGATGTGTTCTTTGCAGGAGCTGGCAAGCAAATTTCTAGGCTACCTCATTTACACCTGTTATTCTGGAAGGACCCAAACAGGTTTAGGACTGTTTCGCTTGATTCTTTACAACAGAAATCAGTCTGAACTAAACACATTCTACACCCTTCTCTAGATTTGTACTGACTGCTTATTTAAACCATGGGGAGGAAAATGGGGATTGTCTCCATTCAGAGTTGCCAAGATTATAAAAATCTCTCCAGTTCTACTTTCTTTGAACATTCTGCATAAAATAGGAGTAAAGCGTTTGGTTTAGGCCCTGGAGAACAGAACATAATTATGTTCCTTTTCATTACTTTGCGTGCTTGAACATTGTGACAAATAGAATTATGCTTTAATTTCTTACAGTTTGTACATACCAATATACAATTTTTAGTTTGCAAAATAGCTTTATAAAGACTATCTTTGCTTCTACTTACACAATATATCCCAAATACACTTCATCTTTTATGTAAGTTGGAAACATTTTGAAAGCTTTACATCTCTGGATGAGATTGGACAGGGTGGATTGTTCCTCATTTCTCTTGTCAAATAGGCAAAAAATCCAAACAACCCCCAAAACCAAACACCACCACCAAAAAATCCCCCAGGACAAAACAAAAATAATATGCAAAACCCTGAGTGCTGTGACTGACAGGGTGTTTATGCAAAACATGCAACACTTACGTGGTTTTGGTCCCTAGTACTAGTCTTAAATGTGATCAGAAGACATACTCGAAAGAGCTGTATGGATAACACTTGATTAACTTTCTTGGTGGAAAGCACAAGCTTTCATTTTGTTATTTGGAGTTGCGGATGGCTTTAGGAAACTGATCAGCTTTTCACTTCTCCATGTGCATTCTGCTTTTCCCTATTTGGAAGTGTGACCTGTAAGCTTTACGTAGTATAGGTTTCAAAATGTAAATGCTCATGCCATTGCAAAGTTAGTAATCTGTAAATTAAAGTTCTGGTGGCACTTCATTAAAAATGTATTTTATCATGTTCAAAGTGTTTGATAAAATACCATGCTAAGGAATGTGTGGGGTTTTCTTTTATTTCCTGATTTCACAAACCGTGCTTCAGCTATTCTGATTAATTCGGATTTATTCTGGTGTTGTGCAGTTCAAGAGATTCTGCAGTGTAGTTTAGATCCAAAGCTTCACTTAGTGTGTTAAGGTATTCTTCAGATTATCAGAGTGAGAAATCAAATGAAACTATAATTTTACAGTCAGATGTGTTCATTTAAAAAAAAGGGTATCACTCACAGGGATGCAGTATCAGTGTATCAGCATCACTGCTGATTTTTCCTTAACAAGGAACATATTTTAAAAACACAGACTTGAGGACTTTAAGGAACATTTCTAAAGCAATTCTGTAAAGAGCTTTAAAGGTACTGGGGTAAGCTTTGCTCCTATAAAAAGAATAAAATTCTACAGCTTTTACATGCTTTTGTTTGCACTGGAATGAGCAAATATAACATACTTCTGTTATTTGATGTAATGGTTCCCTTTACTTAAAACTGGTCTGAAGGAACAATTCCAGTCTTAACGTCCAAAGAAGACTAGAAAAACAAATCAGAAGTGGTAAATTACATAGGACTTAAGATTTTGCTGGAGCTCTTTCAGTTGTCTGTGATAGGCTACTCAATTTTTTTAGTAGTTAAAGACATGAATTCCTGGACTGTGTGAGAAACATTTACTGTGTTCAGCTTTCTTGTCAAAAGCAAAATAAACAGCACACCTTGTTTGTTCATCATACATACTGCCAGAAGTTCTGGATTTTTTATTTATTTATTTTTAACCTGGCTCCCCCGTTCTCCACTAATTTATGTTGCTTTGCTGCTGTTTCTACCATCATGGCTTTCCAGGGCATAGTAGGTGGAGTTTGGGTGTTTTGTCAGAAGTACGTGCAAATTTATCAGGTTCCTTTTCAATATCATAAATAAATAGAATTCAAATATTCCACTTCTTTGGAAACCATCCTCAAGTAATTCATCTTCAAGTAAATTATTTTAGAAGAATTTGAAGGTGGGGGAAATGGCATCTTTATGGTCACGTACTTGCTTGCTTCCCCCTCAGCCCAGTTACTGTCTAGCTTGTCTTCTGAAGGAAAGGTTCTGTACTCCTAATGCTGCACTGGTAGCTTTTGTCTATGTTGGTTTCTGTAATGTTACCATCTTGATGATGATAACAAGTACAGTTTGGTGCACTTACTGAAATATGCTGTTAGGAATCTGACTGATGTTAAAATGCTTTTGTTAAAGAAACAGGTTGTGGAAAACAGTCTATAATATGGCAATATGTTGTTTTCACGTCAATAATCTGTTACTCTGAAAGGTGTTTACAATAACAGCATAACAAAACACTATCGGATCTTCAATGACAGGACTCATATAAACAGTCCCTATTTCTGTAAGAACATACACACCAATGGCTTTTAATAATGCTAATTATATCTACTGAAAAAATGATGCAGTAAAAACTCAATGTCCTTTTATTTCTACTGAGAAATTAATGTTATCAATGATTTGACTGGTGGCTGTGAATCTCTGGAGTATTGGGTCTATGCTGAGGTATCCCAGAGAACATTCTGGGAAGATCATTAGTAAACACTTGATTCCTTAATTATTCCCAGCATGAAATCGGGGGTAGGAGGCTGCAAACACATTGCAACGTAGTCAGTTCCACTGTCTTTCCTTCTCCTTCCTATTGCCGTCACGCCCAAACACTGCAGTAGAAATGTGTGCTTGGGAGAACTGTAAGGTTTTCATTCTGAAATCTAGATGAGCTATATGTTCTTAGGGTTTCAAAGATTGCCTGGCCTAAAGAAGTCTTTTGGGGAAGATGACTCTACCCATCTCTCTGAAGGATAGTAACCCAGGATCTGATAAGGTATTTTCCGTAGCTAAGTTTTTCTATTTTCTGTGTGTAAGATGAAGTAATACACTCAACGTCCTTCCAGCTAACATGGTACATTTGGCAAAAGATTTTTCTTATCGGAACTTGAAACGTTAAAATCAATCATGATTCCTGTACATTCTGTCTGGATTTAAAATTTGCATCTTGTAACAACTCGTTATTTCTTTACTAGCATGTGATTTACTCTAAGGGAAATCTTTTGCCTCTCTTTAATATTGTTCCACCTGGAATTTCCTGTTCAGGCTAACACCGGTGAAAAAACTCATCACCTACAATACAACATGTATGTGTGTACACGCATGCAGAAGTCAAAACAATTACAGTAAACTTATTTTTCATCTGCACAAGCTCTGAAAAAGTGTCTCCACAGCTAGTCATGCTGAAATAACTGGAGAATTTTTTATTTATTCCACTTCTGCCCTGTTTCTGGATCTTCATTAGCAAATAAAATACCGTCAAATGTCTTTAGCTCTCTAAATCCATTTTATAGTTTGTATGCTCTGCACTTTCTGCCAATGAAGGATCTCTTCAAAGGTTTTTCACATCCAGTTCCTCAGTCAAGTAACAAATCCTGTACTGAAATTTACAGCTGTGTTCAGTAGTTAAAATGAACTTGAGAACCAGAACTAACCAGAGCTACATTTTCTGTTTGGTCCTTCGCTTTTAAACATTCTTAATAGCTAGTGTTTAGCTGTTGAAGCAGGTAGCTTCCAAAACTTACCTTTTCCTACACTGTAATTGAACTCTACACAGGATAATTTCTAAGAAAAAAAAAAATCATGATGTCGCTGTTTCCATCTTCCTTCCCTTCATATGACATTTTTATTTTGTCTTCCTTGTTTCACAGTACAGAGTGAAAACTCATCAAAACCAAGAAATAGATGTACGTTAATACTGTGTTTCTTTTAAGTGTTTAAACATTTAGGTTTTTAAGTGTTTAAACATTTAGGTTTTGGGTTGTTTGTTTCTTTTTTTTGGGGGGGGGGGAAGGAGGAGGGGGCTTGCTTCTTTGTACTGTTAGAATTTCAGATGTATCTCATACATCTTTTAGTCTACTGATACATCGCTAAATTAATGTGTATTAGAAAGGGTTTTTTTCCTCAGAACAAAAGGCTGAGCTGAGATGAGACCTGACTGATACTGGCACCAGGCATACCAATCTAGAGAAGGAAAGTCCTTGAATTTTTGAACTTAAAGATGAGCTGTTTTGAAATGCTGGTATTGGATCAGTGGGGTTTTAGTATGGCATCTTATGTTGCAGGTCTCTGATCTTTGTGAAATTCGTGGCTAAGCAAAGTTGGGATGAGGGAGAGGGATAAGATGCAGCTAAGTCTTTTGAGGTGCAGTAGCACTCTAAATGGCTGTGCATCAAACTTTTCATGTATTTTAGACGCAAGAAATGTTAAGGAACTTTCTCTCTGGGATGTTAATAGTGAGTCTGTGAGGGTTTGTCAGTTTTGTTTGGTTTTGCTTTGTTTTTTCTTCTCTTCATGAAGAGTTCAGATCACTTGCACAATTGGTAATGCAAGAGCCCTTTTATTCTTTTGTATGCTTTGCACCAGCCCCGACGCTGTTTCTTTGGGTCACATTCACTTCTTAGTCTCATTATGAAATCTCTCTGTTGCCTTTGTCAGATTGAGTTAGAAATATTTTATAAAATTTCCAGCTTCATAAATGGAAATTAAACCACAAAATATATTTCTGTAGCATCTTTCTCTACACTTTTTCCACAGTTGGCTAACACCAAGGATTTGGAGTATGAATATATACACACCTTCCTGAGCTCATAGATAACCTCAGTTATTGCTTCTTGTTAGGGTGGTGGGTATAACCTATGTCAGATGGGAAGAATCTAATCTTTTCTTGCTTGAGGCTACTAAAAAATGTTCAAGTGTCATCTAGTAACTCAGTTTTATTTATTAATATGACTTCCAAGGATACAGCATCTTGATTTTCACTGTATAGGAAACTCTTAATAGAAGTAAACTGTTAAAATATCCAATTCCATTTGTGTTGTGTAAAAATCCATCTAAGAGTTGAGAAACTTCCTGATATGTTGACCTATATCAGCTTCCTACTTGTGAAGTGTTCTGCTTGGACAAAATATTTACTGTGATCAACTATACTTGAGGTCCTTGGTTTCTGTGATTAAAAGGTGGTGATTACCAGTTAGTTTCATCATGCCTGTGCTCCTTAAAACACTGCTAGGAGCATTAGAGGATACTTGAAGACTGCTCTTGGAGCTGATTGCATCTGATACACCTGAAAGCATTTGGTTTATATTGCAGTTCAGTTTTAAGTAACATTAAAGTGCAGCATGCTAAGTCTTAAGAGTTCCAAGTCTCATCTAGAATCCAGTGTTTAGAAAATCCTGAAAAGTTAGTAATAAATAATATATAGAATTCTCAAAAAATTAGTAAGAGGGATCACAAGAGATGAGCCACAACACCATGCTGTAAAAAAAGTTATACCAGACACTTCTGTCATTGCTTTTTGTGAGACAAGAGTGAAGAGGCACTGTGCAAGAATGAGATTTCAAATTCAGTTTTGAAATCTCTTTCCGTCCCTTAAAATCATCCTGAAGCTGAAAGTTATATGATCTTTCACATAGAGTCCAAGGACAAATTTTACAATAAAAAGGCTAATATTTGTAATAAATCTATTTTGTGAAGCTTGGAGGAATATGAAGAAACTCTAGTGTTTCACAGGACAGCTATCTCTTAGTGCTGCTGAAAGACATGATACTACTTTAAGAACTTTTATGATTACATCATTAGGATTTCTTGCATCTGCTTCCTTTTGTGTTTGATAATTGCAAGGATAAATACTGAATTGGGCAAAACCTTTTTTTATGGTTAGTTTAGTTTTTTAGTTTATTAGTTAGTATAAATATTTTAGTGGTGAGAACTTTACTTTCATCTGTTGTAACTACATATAGAAATAAATATAATAGGGCATGATACTCTGCACAGTGGTCAGGATTCACCTACAGTGTGAACCTGTCATGTTTCCAGGAGCTTTATCTCAAGCCTTGCTCATCTTTATCTTCGTTGAAAAGTACTATTTGAAGTGGATTATGTTTGATAAAAACAAAACAAAACAAATCCCAAACTACATATGCATTTAAATACTAATGCTACTACGATACCAGTGGAGTGTTCTCAGCACAAGTGTAATTACTGAAAAGGATTCAGGTTGTGTGCATTATGGGTGGTGGCTTCCTGGTATCTACTCACTAGTTTTCGTTGTATCAAAAATTCTAAACAAACAAAATAATCTGGAGTTAGTTTTGCACAAGTTAGGAGTAACTCATCTTCTCTGGTAAAATCTTGCACAGATAGATACTCAGAATTGGGCGCTTCATGTATTATTTTTAATGGAATCTTTCATCTGACGTACAATTTCCTATTTGAGTGTAACTAGAGAAATAGGCTATTTCAGAATAAATGGTGGAAGTCTTAAAAACAAACAAACAAAAAACCCCAAACAAACAACAAAAAAACACAAAACCAACAACAACAAAAAAAACCAACCCACAAAACTCCCTGGTGAAAATAATCCATGTCAGTCCTTAGAAACTTTCCTCACAGCCTTCTGGACTCTTGTTTTGTGCGGGGATTAAGTGGAGCACTTTTTTTTTTGTCTCTTTTCCTATCCTATAGTTACTGTACTAAAAGCTTCTGTACATCTAGGTAAGCATAGTCTTTGCAAAGCATTTGCTGTTTTCTTTTGCATGATTTCAATTGTGCGTGCTCGCTTTCCCGTTACAGTACATTTAGCTCTGCTTTTTAGTGGCACACCTTGCGTCAAGTTTTGTCATATAAACACCATTGCTGTTCTCATACAAAAGATTACGTGTTCATGTGGACAGCCAGGCACGGGGAGATGGGGAGGTATCTTGCAAATGTTTTCTCTAAAATATGATTGGTTGGGGTTTTTTTTTTCTGTCTTCCATACTTGCCTGGCCTTACGTATGAGAAAGCTAGTCCTGGTCATCACACGTTGTGTTTGTGGGAAGACACAGAGTCAAAAGAGAAATGGGGGAATGTGCTGAAATGGGATTGTGTAGCACACTAGAACACAAGGGATACATAAGAATCCTAAAAAAATTACGGTAAAAGGTGGCTGAAAATGAGGATAGCAAATGGGAGGGAAGTGTGTAGGCTGTGTCAGTATGGAAAAAAAAAAACAAAACAAACAGCTGCTGTAAGGATTGAGAAAAGATAGTGGCAGGGTGAGCAAGGAGATGAGAATGAGGTAGTGGAATGTAACAGAAGTTATGCCCCTGGCACTGTGGGGATTAATCAGGGCAAACTCAGTTGCTGGAGCAGCCAGAGAAGAGGCTGGTGGTTTATGTCGGAATGACACACTCGGATGCACGCAGACAGTGTATCATGTACAAGAGTGTCTGTATATATACTATAATGGGTGTGTGGAAATGTGTAATAATAGTACCCATATACATACACAGATTTTTATATTCCCCCCCCCCCCATCTCTTCCAAATTTTATGCTATGTATTGTGACTTCTAGGGATTTGAGTTTGAGCAGAGTTAACATGTTCTGTACTTGTTCAGAAGATGAGCATGGAGTGCTGTTTTAGTGAGCGAATGATGTCATCATTCCTGCTGTAACTAGGAGAAACCTGTCTTTACCAGTTGATTAAAACTTACGTTTTAATAATAGTTCTTTGGAAGTAATGTGGATCTTTCCCCCCCGCCTCCAAGTTTTGTTGATTGAACAGCTCTAAAACCGAAATACCTAGTAGTTGCTCTTCAGGCCTAAGGCTAGCTCTGGATTGTTTCATCTGAGAATGTAATCAAGGCACATCATGCTTCTGAATAAAGTGGGTGATTAGATTGAGTGTGCAAACAAGTACTCAACATTTATTTTCCAAGTACAGTGCCAGAACTTTCCAAGTGACAGAGATTCATTTTGCAGTGAAAATTCAAACTATCATTTAATTTTGCTACTTACAGATGAAGGCTTTTTTTTTGAAAACAAAACACTTTCCAAGGGAAGACAGTTTTTACTGCTGAAAGTGTATGTGTGTATTGCAGGTAAGGTATCTGTCTTGGAAGCATTATAAATTCATACTTTATAGAGGAAAGAATTTTTACAGATTCTTTTAAAAATTATAAAATGATTGGTCTGTTAAGTGTCTTAGCTTTAAAGAAGCACAGATGTAAACATCAAAAGTACAGCTATATAGGAGAAGTCCAACTTTTCTCAGTATTTTTATCTTTTAAGAAGTTTCATCCCAGTGTGGATTATGTTTCAGTGAAAGCTTCTGATCTTCCTAGTTCTCCAAGACAGTATTTTGATACATTATACAAACCATCAAGTTGTGGCTTGTGTTGAACAATTTAAAGCATGGGTTAGTTACGTATCTTTTTTAAAATGCAGTATTTTCTTAATATTTGTCATTGTCTGTAAATTGATTTTGCTCCAATGTAGATATGTAGGTAGGTGGAGCTATTGCAGATATAACTACACTGTGTAAGGAAGTGGTTGTATCACTTCAGTATAATTTTCTGTTGTGGACAAAAACTTCAAGTATCTTGCATATATTGTCTTTGAAGACAGAAAGTTGTAGCTGATTTTGACCATTCATAGAAATGTGTGGACCTTGTTACTCACCAAAGTAAGCTTTGAAAGGAAACTTAATATAGCTGTTTAAGTATGAGCCTGACTTGATAAACTGAAAGTTAACAGTAACAGGACTGGAATAGGTGCTTCTACTCAGTCAGCGAGATCTCAGAGAGAAAACTTAGCTTTTTTTTTTAAATGGAAATTTAGAGGTATGTGTTCCCCTGGCTGCTTAAAATTGGGAAAACAAATATGTGTTAGTAAAATCAAACACCCCTTTCTGGCACGTGGTGTCAGAGGGATATTTTTTACCATATGTGCAATAGCATTTTTTCTTTTTCTTTTTATTTAGAAGAATAGAATATGAAAATATTTTTAGTAGTAAGATTTTAATGTAACATATAAACTTCCATCATTTTAAAAAAAACCTTGTAAAAAGAGTTGTAGCACCTGATAAGTTGGTAGCTTAACTGTAGCCCTCCTAGCCCTCAAAGAAAGAGTAGGATGAGTTGGTGGAAAAAAATGTAGCTCAAGATTCAGTCTATTATTAGTATTAATGTATGTTAGTGAAAATCAAGTCTGAATATTTATACAGTACTTTTGTATTTGAACTTCTCTTTATATCTGACTTCTTTCTCTCTTCTCCAAGATTATGCTATTCTGCTTTACTCTTTTGTGTGCATTAAGATTTAAGGAAGGAGTAGCTCCAAGTATTTGCCATCCTCAGATTGAGAATTTTCATAGCAAGAACTTTAACACTCTTCCTTGCTTAACATAAGGCCTAATCCTTATTGGGAGCTATGTTTCATCAAAGGTTGAGGTTCTTTCTGGCTTTATAAATAATCAGTACACTTAAGGATTAAAAAAAATCCAGGTGTCATCTTTAAATTCAATGAAGAGATGATTTTCACACGCACACCCCTGCAGGCTTTCCATGGGAGAAACTTGTCCTGAAATATGGTGCATAGAGCTTCAGATGAAAGTAAAACATTTTCCTTCAAAAAGAGAATTTTCATAATTCTTTTATATTTGGTGATACGTAGCACAAATTGATGTATAAATGGTATTCACAGGTAAGTAATTTCCTGCGTAAGTACAAATCTAATGGGAATCCCCAGAAGTTTTGAGTTCAGGCTCATTTGATGTTCCAGGTATGTTGCCATTAGAAAAATAACTGCTGTGAAAAATAAGAGAACATTTTTCAGTTTTATTTCCTTCTCTAGTCCAGTGGAAAATGCATTTAAAATGCTATACTGGGGAGATGGAGGCTCTCTTGATTGTTGGTTGGTTTTTTTTAGCTGTTTTCTTACTAGTGCCGTAGAAAAGTGTGAGAGTTTTGCTTAATTTTAGATGTTGTGCACTCCCTGTCCTTGGAGGTTTTCAAAACTGGATAAACCCATGAGCAAGCTGGTCTGACCAAGTAGCTTTGAGCAGGAGGTAAACAAGAGACTTCTGAGATTCCTTCCAACTTGACTTAGCTTGTGATCCTTATGATAATGAATTCCCTTTTTTACCAAAGGGGAAATAAAGGAACAACACATCCTAGTGATTTTACTTTTTAGTTACCTTCAGCTATACACCAGCATATATGACAGAAGGAACTGGCCTTCAAAAGATTCTTTTTTGTTGTTGTTTTGTGTTGTTTTTCTTCCAGCTTTCAATATGCTTGAGGCAAAGCACACTTCCTATGCGGTTTGGAAAGATGTCTTAATGTTTAGTGGAACTTTTTTTCCAGAAGTGATAAACGTTTGGTCATTCCATAGTGACTAATAGTTTATTCAACTTAACCATTACTGAAGTTTAAGTACTTAGTCCTCCTGTGAGCAATGAAAATTTGTTTTAAATAAGATGGTAGATGTGACAGCATGCTGTCAGTGTCTTCAAAGCTCCTTCTCATTATGTAGTAAGAGTGAGGTAAAGAGCTATTCTATTTAAATACACAATTGTTACATATGCATATATATATAATTTCAGTCAGTCTCTGTAAGTGTGCAGCCTTTATAATGGTACCCACTGGCATATTTTGTGGACTTAATGTTAGCTTGCTGCTTTCTTGTTTGTTTTGAAATTATGCAGTCTTGAAGTAGATTGTGCATGTAGCGTTGTAAAGCTCTAAAGTGCATGCACAATTAAAACAGATTGAAAGTGTTTGTTTTAAAATAATTTAGGTAACTGCTTGACTCTTTAAAATTGAAGCAGCCTAGGTTTGTCTATCTGCTTTTGTCATTCCTGTTCTTGATGGTACATTTCTCTAGATGATGTTTCTCCGCAGTTCTCCAAAGAAGCCATAAGTAGACCTGGTGTTTGTAAACATCAACCTTTATGTATGCATAAAATAAGTGTTAGATAATTTTTTTTTTTCTTTAAAGCAAAAGTTGGTCTACATAGTGTATTTCATTATTCATGCTTACACCTATGCCAAGTCTTTACTGAACTATACTTCTAAAATGAAATTTAGCTAATTTTCAAGTTTAAGCATGTTAACAGAAGACTGCACAATTTTCTATATAATCTTGAGGCTGCAATTATCTTTAAGTTGGAAAAAATAAGTAAGTTAGAAGTTGCTGTGTTTTGAAACATGCTACTTTTCAAGCACTTAAAGTCCAAGCCAGATTTGTTCTGGTGTTTCTACTACAGCTGAGTTTAGAAAGGAAAAGCACATTTCAAAATCTATAGACAAAACTCCCTCTTCTGAATTGTAATTAATTAGCACCGAGGAACAGTTGCACATGGGCAGTCCTTCCTGGAGAGCTGTCAGGCATCCTTGTACAGAGCATAGATACAAGAGCGAAAAATTGTTAGGAAGATGTCTCTGTTTTCTAAAGGCTGACTAGGTCTGCAGTTCGGTACAGTGCAGTGTGTTACTGACTGCTGGGTGTCCCTGGTCAAGAAGAATCCCGCCTTCTGCTCTTTCTTACACACACGTAATTTGTAGGCAGAAAAAATGTTTTTAATTAGACCAGATGACATAGTTAGAAAAAGGGTTGGGTTTTTTTTATTGTTGCTTTGTTCTGGTTTTTTTTGTTTTTTAAGACACACCAACCTGTTTGAAGGATATAGAAACTTGCTTATTTGAGTTCAGATGATATAGTTGGATAACATATATTTTCCCTACAGATCTTGCTTTATGCTCTTATGTCCTCAAACAGCAACGATTCTGTTGCTTCCCTAGCAGGAATTCCAGCTACTTAAAATGGGTGTATAAGGTGTCTTCTCTTTGGCAATACATATATTCCCGAAATCATTCTATTGGCTAGCTTGCTAAATCTAGATTAGGAATATTGGTAACATTGACAAATATGGATTTCTGTGCATCACCATTCTCGTTTTGGAAGTCCCTCTTCTCCAGAGACTTACAAGTAAGCATATCGTATTATAGGAACATCAAAAGCTAAATTCACTCAGACCGTTCTTTTATTACATTGAAATGATTTATACTCTGCAGTTGTATTCTGTGGGATCTTTGGGTAAAGGTAGGTTCTCTCACACTACTCCCCGTTAATAAGAAATATCCTTTGCTTCCAAAGGAGTGGAGGAAAAAAAATTATCATTCCAATCACCTACATAAGCACGTTAGGTTTGTCATTTCTGTAACATGTATTACTGCATTTGCTGACAATTTCAAACGGGGCTTTTACAAAACGCAATTAGAAATTTTCATGCAAGTATTAAACTTTAGAATTTCTGTGTGCACATTATAAAAGTGGAACAGTGGCAGCTCTAAATAGCAGGTGCAATCCTGCCAGCCGTTTCTGTAGAGAGATAACTGCTGCTTCCTGTCTGGAAAAAAACATCCTGCTTGCTCAAAGGCTTCTTCACGTGCTGCGTGCTTCTCTCCCACTTTGCCATTTTCTTTTTCCTGCCTCATGGAATTCTTCAAGGAATATACAGTCTTTCTCCCTAAGAGCACTTACTGTGTAGGTGTACAATTTCACCATGAGGAGAATTCTGTTCCCACTAAGTCTGGATGGAAATACTGGCAATTAAGTCTGTCTGTGTTTTGCACTATGGTCGAAGTTGCATTAGTTTCTGCAGAACTCTGTCATACCAGGTATCATCACTGCAACATATGTAGCCAGCCATAGCACTTTCCTGAAATTCAGAGAAAGTTCTACATAGTGGTGGTTTATTCCACAGAAATGATTTACTAGAAATGCCAGAAATTGTTTTTAACCCATTGCACTATATTTTATTGCCAAAATTAATAACTGTTGTTCCAGTGGAATGTTGGTATCTGTGTAAGTTTTTTTAACTTTTTTTTTTTTTGCAAGATTTCCAAGTGCAAATAAGGAATAGGCATGAGACAAGTTTTCCTGAAAAATACTTAAAGCAGCAATTATCACAGGTATCTCACAAACATAGTTTAGTTGTAGCATTTGAAAATTAACAATTTGGGGAATGTTTTAATTTGAATTGCTATATTCAGAATCTTAGAAAATAATGTTATGTTTACTAAACATGAGTTTCAGAGTATTTTTCCTGACACGCCTACTCTTTGCCATCCTTCCACAGAAAGGAGTACTTGAGCTTAGGAGTAAAAAGGGAATTAATTTTTCAGTTTATTACAGTCTGTGATTCTTTGCCAATTACTGTGAACTGGACATCTGCATGTTAGCAACTGGTAACCTTCCTGATTTAGGTAACGTGTTGTACTGACCAGATGTGTGATTATTTTAGTTCTGTTCAGTCTGAATAAATTACCTGCTAGTGAAAGGTGGTAAATTGAACTGATCTAGAAAATCTGTCCGTCACAAAAAAGTACCTTCATTCGTGCAGTAGCAGAAAGACTTCATAAAACTGTATGATAGATCAATCGGGCTTTCTTTAAAAACTACTACACCTTTTGTAAAGTGTACTTATTTGTACACAATAGCAGGAATAACAAGTTTTGCTGCTGCTTTTGTCATAAAATGTATCTGTCAATGCATACTACATCTTATTGTAGATGTCCTGTAAAAGAACATACCCCCCTTATTATTTTCTGTGAAAGATGCATTGATACAAAGGCACAACCAGCCTCATTCATGTGCCATCTTGAGGAGATTAGGATACTGCTGCTGGAGTACAAAGGATTAATGCCCAGTCTCCACTATATGAAGAATCTCTTATTCTTACAGGCAGGTGTTTCTCAGCCTGCTGTACACCTTTCTCCAGTGTAGCGCGTGTCACAGCTGATCATGTTCATGACACTGACACTTGTAAAACTGCATCTTCTAGCAGCAGATAATTCACAAGGGAATATGTATTCCAAAAATAGAGACTAGTCTAATGAAGGTGTATTCTGTGTACTAAAGCAATAACTGTATTTTAACTTGCACTGAAAATAAACTGTTGACATGGGATTATACCTCTTAAAGCTTCCTTTTATTTTTTTGTTAATTTTTTACGGTTAAAAATGTATTTTGCTCTGCAATACAGGGTTGCTGTGTTAACAAAAATTAAAAATCAAAATGTAAATTTGGCAGAACTGTTACCTTGCGTCATTTTGCCAACAAATATATTTTTATTTTTTCAGTTTCCTCAGGGCGTTGCTTCACTAGCAATGACATGCTCTTACGTAGCCTTTTCTGATACAGAAATGATGCCATCTTCTTTCATGAAAGTAATCTTTTTTTGGTCTCTGCTTCTGTTAGTTTTTGAATGAGATTATGTATGGAAATTTATCTGTGCCAGTGAAGAGATTTTACTACCTCCACCACAGTCACTAACTTTATCAGCAGTTTTATTTTATGAAGATTTCTAAAGTCCAACTTCCTAGAAGAGAAATACTGCAGTTTTCAATTCCTCAGCTATTTCTACAGTGCACAGACAGCACTGTAAAAGGAGTTTTATTTGGAGAGCACAGATCAGTTCTACTCAGGGGTCAGGATAGCAACCTTTTACTGATGAAGACCTCTACCTCACTAATTATGGGCCTAACCTACCTACTTTGCTCTTTCTGTTATCTTGCAAACATATGCCGTTCTCCAAAAGCACCTCTTTTGAGCTTCTGTCTCCTGTCTCTATAGTTTCATATATGGACCCCGTTCATTGTTACTGTGTGGACTTGTTTGTATATTTCTGAGACTGAGAAGATATTTTATATTCCTTTTTTTTTTGGTGTGTGTAAGATTAAAACTTTAAAAGCTGCTACAGAAAGCACTGAGAAATCTGGATTCTGTAGGAAAGAGCTTCTTTCTGAATCACATCTGCCCAGTAAACACTTGTTTTCTTTTGCCTTTTATTTTAAATTTATTATATCTTTAGTATTTTATTTCCATGGTTTGAGACCACATTTTTTACACACCTGATGGTTTCCATGATTGAAGTTTAGCAGGTGTCTTTTGTGGTAGTGTTTTTATATATCAAGAGTTCCAAAACCCGGGGGGGGTGGTGTGGAAAGTCCTGTGGATAACTTGTTTGTTTTCAATCTTTATTTCCAGAATAGTAACAATTAAAATTTCTAGCATTAAATCTTACTGCTTTAGTGCTAGTCTTGTAATAAAGACTGAGTTAAAATATGGCAGGAAATTTTAGTTTCTTTTTTCTCAGCATTGCTGAGGACATGGTTTGAATTGTTTTTTTTCTGCTATGTATGCACTTAGGATTATCTGGACATTCTCTGTCTTGGATTCTTTTGTCAAGGTCATTTGGCGCTTTTTTAATATATTTTCTAGAATTTGAATAAAGTTTTTTAAAGCTTTTTTAAAGCTTTACTGGGGAGTTGAAAAAGTATTTCAGTCTAATTTCCCCCCACTGCCAGGAGTATAAGGTTTTTGACTAACAAAGTTTCTGCCTATCCTTTAATTGGAAAACCGGAACATTTTCATTTTGCAATATTAGACAGTGTTTCTGATGCTCACATAGGAGGGGTATGCAGTAACATCCAGGAGTTATTTCCTGTAGGTGTAGATGTGGCATTTTTATATTTTTCTTCTAGGGAGAAAATTTTCTGGTTCTGATCAACAGTGTTCCATGAAACTTGCACATAATTAATGAGAAAATACACTGCAGTTAAAACTGCAGTACAGATACTTTCCTGCAAACCTGCACATCATTCCTTTATGCATACTTTGGAAATCTGTAATGTGATACTGAGTGCATGTACCTGTAGATTCAAATACCAATTCAGTCATAGAGTGCATCACGGAGGGCAACACCACACTGAAGTGCCAGTGCAATATTTGTATCTTGTCTGCTTTGTTTATTCCTTTGAAGTCAGCAGTGAAAAAACCCACTAACTGGTAGTCATTTCCATAAGCACAGGGTTTAAAGGGGCATTCAGTCTCTCCATAATACGGTGTGGTGGGATCCCTTCAATTCTTGTATCCTCTGTTCTGATCTTGGAATAACAGTCACTTAATATGTTGCCATAGGAAACCTGTTTCACAAATGTTTTTTTACATGAAGAAGAAATAGCATATTATTTCCCTGCATTTTAAATCACATACCACTTGTTTTGTTCACATCTACTTGTGACGTTAGTAAATGAATCTGAGAAGAGCATTTTCCACTAGTAGTTACCAGCACTTTAAGTTTGGAACTCCACTTAATCTGGTGATGGGCCCTTTTGCCTTTCTTCTCATAACCATGTATGTCATTTTTACATGTTCTCCATATTTTTTTCCCCTTGGTTTTGATATATCTGAGTTATTTAAGTACTCTTTGGATTGTTTTATCCCATTTCTTCCTGTTGACATCTCTCCCTTTCTTTGTTAGGTTTTATCGCACAAAATCCCTGGTAAGTTTTCACCACCATCTCTTCCCCTGTCTCGCTGTTCAATCACACGTGCAAAGCTTTACTATTTGATCCATTCATGTGCTTGTGGAATTTAAAATGATACATGGGGAATGCATGGTATCATAGAGAGCTTTATAGATATTTATGCAGCCACACTACAAAACAGCTGCTTAATAAGGGACCTATTTTTGGAATTGAAATGAAAATAAGTTGTATTTGGGTTCCCCTGCTTAGGGACTTCAGTACTATCTTTAAATCCGAAAAAAAGAAAAAGATTTCCTTAAATTTCAAAATCAGTATGTGGCAGGAAAGAGGACTGAGTTCACAGATGTGGTGGTGATAGTGGAAAGTACAGGAAAATAAGAGAAAGAAAGAGCACTGATGGTGCAGAAATTTGAAGTAAGACTGAAAACGTTTCTTGTTTCTGTTTCTCGCCTGAAGTTACGTTTTCTTTGCTGCTTGATTGAAATTTCAATGGAAGGTATTATATCTGTTATGTTTCTGTAACGCTATTCAATTCATTATTTTGCTCCTGCATTTTAATTATATTTTTGTACTGAACTTTTTTTAATTATGCTGTTTCTTCTCATTAGTCCTGAGATCACTACTAGATTAGACATGTTCATAAGTCACTGTATGATATTACATGCTGCATTTTTTCTGGTTTAGTTCATTTTATATTCTGCTCATTGTGTCTGTTTCTGTCTATTCTCATAATTGGCAGCCCTTTCATATTTCAGTTGCTTAAAAATTGGTCCTTTGTGCTTGAGATGAAAATTCTCCTCTCTGTTCAACTTCACCTGTGTATAGAAAGAGTAGGGCTTTGTAGCTATGGCCAATATTACGTGCTCGGCTTTCTGCGAGCACTTCACGTCAGTAGACTTGCTGCTTCCTAGTTTGCTCAGTCTTGGTGGTACTGTAAAATGTTAAGAGCAAGTTAACAGCCTCTATCTGCAATATCCCTTCTTGGATCTCATATACTTGCTAAATTGTCTGGGTTATTGACATATCACTTATCTTTTCCTAGAGTCTGTGTTATACAAAGTTTTATAATCTTTCGGTTGTCCCCCTGCCCCAAGGCTGGGCCAATGGCTGTTCTCTTGTGACTGAGAGCAAGTACTCATGCAATATTTGCCCTAGAAGCAAAGAAAATAGTTTTTCTAACTTCAGTGTACCTAAATCATTGTTTCTTTGCTGAAAATCATAAAGGGCCTATACTTGCAGGATGTTCTGTATTAGTAAACTATCTATCAAAAGTAGCCTACATGGCTTTTTTGGTTGACAAGAAAGAAACTTGTTTTCCTGCAGACTTGTAGTCCCTTAAAGTGAGAAGCTGACTGGACAGTTGTTCTTCTGTGACAGGCCAGGTGAACATGGCTGTCTTTAAAAGGAATTTATTTGTCTGGTGGAGAATAGAGTTGATGGTACTTCTCAACAGCGTATAAAACAGTAGGATCCTGCCCTGTATTCTTAACCATAAAACCACATTGAAACCTGTTCTTCCTTTGAAGGAAGCTCCAGTTAACTGAAAGATCATAGTAGTCCTTCTGTGTTGGGTGTTCTTATTAAAAGATTCTGGGTTCACTTGAGCATAAGGGTATCTGAAGTTACATAAAAGCAAAAGACTTCCTGTAATTTCCGTTGCTGGGATCCAAATTTTTTTTCTTGTTTTTTAGCAGCTTGATGAGAGATGTCTGCTTCTGTGGCCAGACAGTGGTTTGAAACTTGGATTAACCTCTAAACTAGATATTTGGTCTATGATTTTTCTCTTGCAACAGCCATAATCACCATCAGAACTTTTAATGAACATCCAGCAGGATGTTAAAGGAAATAAATACTGAAAATTATTAATGATGGTTACTCTTTGGTTTTCTCAAAGTGTTTGTTCTTTTCCCTGAGTTGGTAACAAAGTGTTCTGACTCTACTGCTTATAACATTAACTGAAATTACAAATCAGACCACAGAGCTTGAGGCAAGCTGGAATTAAGTTCTGGAGTGCGTCCCCTCATTTCCTTCCTTTTACCTTTAACTAAATTGATACGCTGAATTTTAGGACACACCAAAGTTTCTTTACTAGCTTCAAGTTAATTTAAAAACATGCCTAAATCAGTACTGTGATTTTTACATTCCTTCTTTCCATTACTTAGTGTAGTGTTTAGTAAAAATCTCAATCTTTGGCTTTGCTTAGTGGTGTTTCACACGGGTGTGACAGGTGAAGGCTTGACACAAGTCTGCAGGTGGAAAGGCTGGAGATTTTGACACCTTGATGGCAGCAAGTGAATGCACTAGTCAACTTTTCAATAATTAGTGAATATTACTGGTTTCTTAAGTATGTGTCTAAAAAAACCTCACTGAAGCTACTCTGGGATCAGTGCATCTTGAAATTACATCACTCAATTCGAAGTGTAGCTTTGGGCACCAGTTTTCAACACATCCCCACTTTGTTATTGATTCATAAAATATAAATGTATGTTCTGACTGAGCAGCAGTTAAATAGTTACTTTTGAGTTAAACTGTTATAGTAAGGTTTCAGATTATTTGGTATTTGAATCAGATTCATCTTTATTTTAATAAGTTGATGATACAGGCTATGAACAGGCTCTAAAACACTTGTTTAGTTCATGTTTGGAGAACTTGACTGGGAACATTTTAAAGTGGCAGTTTGTTCTTTCTGAGGATTTGGTTTGTTTGGGTTTTTTGGGGTTTTTTTTTTTTCTTCTGGGGGGGGGG